>VZTL01074978.1:0-28448 GCA_013400535.1 Scopus umbretta
AGTTCCTGAGCAGCGATCGCAGCCTCCTGGCCAGCTCCCCGCAGTTTCTATACTGAGCCTGCCACCATATGGTATGGAATAGCCCTTTGGGCAGGTTGGATCAACTATCTTGGCTGTGCCCCCTCCCAGCTTCTTGTGCACCTGGCAGAGCATGGGAAGCTAAAAAGTCCTTGACTAGTGTAAGCACTACTTAGCAACAACTAAAACATCAGTGCGTTATCAACATTCTTCTCAAACTAATCCAAAACACAGCACTATGTCAGCAACTAGGAAGAAAATTAACTCTACCCCAGATGAAACCAGGACAGCAGTCATATCATAAAAGACAAGAAAACAGCAGTCAAAATCTGTTTGTATTCAGCTGTAGTTACTGCTTAACATCAAAGCTCTTTTGCAGCTTTGTTTTCTTAAACCCAGAGAGGTAAATAATATGTTGTGCTATAGCTGTTTGTTCCTTAGGACAAACATGAGATATTATATTTTCATTTAAAGATGTAATCTTGAATGCTTATGAGATGTTACTTACTTACAAGGAGAAAGCACGCATAGTAAAGAAAGCCATATGTTACAAATAATTAAAAAAAGGAAATATAGCTGAAGTGTTAGCAAATACCTGCATTTCTACAAGAAAAAGGACTTCATGATTTTCAGAAGTCATTTCTGAAAGAGTCTTAGAAGCATGCATACAGACAAACGCATCTGATCATTCAGGAATCCTATTCTTGGACTGTTTCATTAGATTTGGCTCCCAACCCCCCCTGCACTGCCTTTTCCAAGTATAATTCTTTCTATGTAAAGTATCTTCTGAGTAGCAGCCTTCTAGATTTCTTTAAAAATAAACTTCAAGTAACCATTCAAAGCCTCTGAAAGATGTATACTTTTGGGGATAATCCAGCTTTTTTGATCATCGCAGGAGCAGCTAGAGTCAAAAGAAAATAAAAACAGAGCCTATCAGTGTCTGATTTAGATATGAATTAATCAACCTCACATTCACTGCACAGATGAGTTTTATCACTTCTTTTATTTAGACCATTGTTGCCTAGCTTATTCATTCATATTGCTTTCTGGAAGAAGACTGATCTGGAATATTTTTACAAGAATGCAGTGTTTACACACGGCTTCTTGACACAGTCTTTGAACCCACAGAATCCAGCTGGATCTCTGCTGTCTGCAACATTTGCCATACGTAGTTTTAGATACTAACATCAATAAAAGTAACCTGCACTTCTCGGCATCTTGCATGGCCCTAGCTGAGTTGAAGGGCTCTGTTAGCTGGCATAGCTTCAAAGCACTGTTAGAACAACTTTATACCAAAACAAGCTAATTACTACAGTCTGCATCCAAGATGGGCTCTCATATATCATTATATTGTCAAGGAAAAAAAGCTGTGGCATACCTAAAGATCTGAAGAAATTCCCAAACTAATCACTGGTGTATATACCCAGTTACATAGCAGAACATTAAAACACTATGATATTTCAAAGCCTAAAAAAAGAAAACCACTAAATATCTAACATTACGAAAATTCATTATAAGGGATCAAAAGCAGCTTTAAATTTGATGCCACTTCACTGTCCTCCCACACACCCACCAAGCACGAGCAGCCCCTTCACTGCCAGCCATTGTCCCAGACCCCACCCACCAACGTTTTTATATGCCCATCTTGAAATAGCCTCCTCTTGCATCAGATGGAAAAGCTACACTACCAGCCTCACAGAAGTCACAGTCCTCCCTATTTTGGTCTACATACCTCCAGAAGAAGTAGCAGCAAAAGCTGGAAAGCCTTGTCTGACTGCAGCACTTGCCATTGACTGCCACGTCTCTTGTCTTCCAGCCCCCTTACTCTTCACCAGGTAAGGCTCCCAAAGCACACTGCAAGAGACGCATTTCCCCAAAACACATCAGCTCCGCAGTAGAGGTAGCTACAGATATACCTCACATAGTACACTTTCAGACAAGGGAAGTGATAGGAAGTCATAGCTCAGATTATTAGTGAAAAATTATGAACTTCCAGATCAGAGCTTTTTTTCCTATTTTCTAGTCTACATTTCTATTTGTTTTTCTTGTTAGTAACTGATGCATACTTATAGGCTGACTTTGGTATTCAATAAGAACAACACATTTAATGCTTTTCACTGGGGGGTGGAAATCTATTCACAAAGATTCAGTTTAACCAGTCTGATTGATGGCTGTGAAGCATGTCAATAATTTTAAGCCTGTCTGATACTGCTAGCTACATCCTGAAGCCAAAGACAATGTTGCTTTCACAGAGGGTAGGAGTCGTAAGACTGGAGAGCCCTCTGTGATCATTCACCTTGATTTCCCCAGGCCACAGGACTTGCTTCACAGTTTCAGTTTGAAAGTTCAAACTTGCATGTCCATTTATCTCTAACACTTAATTTTTAACCAGGCTTTACAGCAGATGCCTCCACTCTGAGGGTGGGTGGAATCAGAAGGTCCAGGCTGGCATGGTAAGCTATGCTAAACACTCTCCATGCACAGCTTTATGTTTAAAACAACACAAAAATCACTGGATCTCTCTCGCCTGCTCTCTGACTAAAAAGGATAGTGTCTGATCCTGACACTTGGATAGTTTTATAATGGGGAAAGAAACCTTATGGTAGAGGTTCCACCCTCATGCTCAAATATCTTACATCAAAGGGCATTACCGGGGGACAGCTAATAGGATCCCTGGCCAAGTTCATAAGGTATTTTGTGTTCTCTGCATGCAGGGATCAAGGGTCTTATGCTCTGCAACTCCCTTTGTCCCATGGCCAAGGCTTTGCTGAGGGAACATAATGCCAGCTATAGCTATCGAGTGTAGTATTTGTCTCAAGAAAGTTCCCTTTAGGAGAGTTATTCACTGCAGCATATGGGAACCAGCACTGAGGGAAAGCAAAATCTCTCCCATTTATTCTGACTTCAGCCCCGATCATCCACAATCAAAAAAATCACACTTGAGCTGGCAGTTTGGTTGATGACACACAGCCCTAGTCAAAGCACATTGGCTCTCTGCAGGGCTATTAAAAAAAAAAAAAAAAANGGGAGGAGAATAAAAAAAAAAAAAAAAAAAAAAGAAAAATCCCACACAAGCAGAATTAAAATAAATCCACCACCATGTCTAACCAGCAAACAAATCGGACAGGATTTGGGTTTCCTCACCAGGGCACAGAATCTACCTTTAGAAAATACCAACCTCTCAGCTATTTGACCATAGTGGAGAGAAAAGATTCAGGATATTTTCAGGTCTTCTGGTTTCTGTAAGAAGGGGGACAACCTGCCTGCTTTGTCTTTCTGTTTCCCTTTGTTTGCTTCAGGTTACACAGATTAGCATTGCCAGTAGATTATTTGCAACGCTGACTAAAGATCATCACTGTAGGGACGCTGAGGGAAAATGGATCCTCTGCAGCTGTCAGCAGCCATATCATAAGCACTCTGGAGTTATTACAACTGTCAGCATAAGCAGAGCGCAGCAGGAACACTGCTTGTTCTAACAGACCATGTCCATGGGTAATTATTTATAAAATATGTCATAGCTCAAGCTCGGGACTGAAGACTCCACCATTAGTTGACTGTTGTTGAAAATTATCTTACCAATTCTTAAGTCTTCTGCATTTGAACAGAGACAAACATTACTATGAAGCACTTATTCCAATGAATTTATTTACACAATTGTCTTATTTTATGGTCATTAACTTTCATAAAATTAATACATATACAATTTAAATCCATGGAATCCAGGCTCATAAATCCAATGGGATCCACTCATTTGGAGGAAAGAGGAAGTCTAAAATTTACATTAATAAGCAGATGATGAAGCAGCAGCACTCTAGGCCCCAACCATGCAAAGAAATATGGAAATCCATGGTTGTCTTCTTTGGACTGGCTCTAAATGTCTCTGTCTTCTTCTGTTCAGTAACTTTTCCATCAATGTTTACTTTCAAGTGTAATAGATTTAAGTAAACCTCCTATTAAAATGAGGCAGGAATGAATGATAGAAAACTCACTTTTTTTTTTTAAATTTTATTTTCAGGTCACCCAAAGCAACAAAGTAACTGTGTGAAAATTTAATTTTACTTCAAAACTTAAAATCAGTGAGTGGACTTATTTACAAAGAACATACAAAGTCCTGCTTCCCTGCATGCTAAAGGAACTCGGTAGCAGCAGCCAGGTTCTTTGCACTAATTTTCTACCTGAGAGTTACCAATTAACCCCAGAGGTTCTCGCTCTTTCTTTGGGAAAGTTCATTCAAATCAAGGAATACTACAATTTTAAAGTGAAATAGCTATTTTAGAGGAATGCTATAGAGTCTGCTGTTCTAGAGCAAAAATGCTTTTGGAAATACATTAAGCTAATCCACAATAAAAAACCCACTCAATCTGGAATATGTTTATAGGACAAGTTAATCAGAAATAGTTTTAGTGGGGGAGCCATTCCAGAATAACTCTTTGAACTCCTGCTACAGCTGTGATTACTTTTTCACTCCCCCTCTCTCTTTTTTCTGCTGCTCTGTGTCTTCCAAGCATACACAATATGGGCATAAAGAGAACCCAACAAATACTTTCCACCAACAAGCTCTGATTTTTATGTGGTGATGTGAGTTAGGTAGGGGGATCAATTACTGCTTCATACAGGACTTTAACTATTTCTGACAACATTCTTAATGGGCAATGCCATCCAGCCCAGCAGGGTTTTTCTGGAACCCCAGCAGTAGAAGTGTCCCAGCTTTAACAGAAGGAAACAGAGATACTGGAAACTCAGTTTAGATAAAGTAATACAACAAATTGACATCAAACAGGATTAGCACCTTCGTATCTTGGTTCCTCGGTAAATACTTTAAATCAACAAGTTACTTGCCTTATTCCCATCCCTCTGAAGATATGAATTCATTTTTGCTTTCAAATCAACTGCCATGTGAGATACTGAAGCATTTGCGAATAATTCACGATGAAATTAATTTAACACGGTCTAAATCCTGAATGGCAGCATATGTACGTATCAGCATACAGAATGAGGACCCTAACATTAATCTACTAGTATCTGAAAGCACCAGCCACACCAAACCCTAGCTCTGCACATCTTAAAATCAGACATATCCAGCTGGGCAGACAGCAAACAGTTGACTGAGAACTTCCATACAACCAGCCTTAGAAGAGTTGAGAACTGAAGCTATGGAGCCAGGTCATCTTCTAGAGGCTGGAGAAAAAAACGCCGCCCAGACTTGATGACCCAGAACTGTCTGGGGGAAGGCAAGTAACACTACAGGCACACAGTTTTCTTCTTGCTTTTTCAATTTCATTCACAACGTTAAGGATGCTTGTTACTCGTATTTACTATGAGAATATTGTCCAATCACTCCCTACCTACACGGTGAAACATTATTCTGTGCATCCAAATTCATCCTTATTAGGAAGAAGCTGGAATAAGTTTCTTATCTAAGAAACTTTCATTGCTACTGTCATTTCACAGAAAACGGGGCATATTTATTTCTGCTTTTAAAAACGAACAAACAAACAAACAGAAAATATCCCACAACCCCAGCGTAAAAACAAAGCCATACCAAAATGAAAAATTTGCTGTGAGTCACGTAAAGTGCACCAGGGAATCCCCAGAATTTTTCATAATAGAGTATAATCATGGATTTGCACACAGACACGCAAAAGGGACCTGAGCTAGGAAGAAACACTCCCTCCTCCACTTGAACGAATACCAGCTATTGATGTATGTCATATGAGCTGTGAGATGCAAATGGATCTTGAAAGACTGTGGGCCCATCTGCAAGTTATTTACCCTGCGGAGGGAGTGACCTGTAGCAGCATTTATTCTTCTGCTGGGGAGAACAACTCCTCACAGTACAACCACGTAATAACCCTGTGTTATAATCCTTCAAAACAAAACCAAAAAACCCCACCAAACTAGGACTTGCAATGAAAACACTTTAACCTCACCTATGCGTGCCAGAGCAGGCTGGGACACAGACAGGACACTGCTGAGTTACAACATGGTGCCACGGTGGGGTAAGGCTTGCTGCTGGGAGAACCTCTGAATGCTCCAGCTGCTTTCACATTGCAAGTACATCACCAGAGCCCAAGGAAAGTGCTGGTCAATGAGATATTAATTTGTATGCTGACACACTACAGCCAAGGAAGGGACTAGGAGGGCAGTGAAAGCAACCAGACAGAAGAGTTGCACAAGGATGACTTGGAGATGTTAAGACTTGAAAGTCCAGAGGGAGCCTTGCCACTGAGCAACTGTCTGCACAGGAAACTGGAGGAGAAAACAAGAAAGCCTGTGAGTTAACAAGTTACAGGAATAAGGCAGAAAACCAAAACAAGCTGCCTACAACAGAACTTGGTCAGCCCAGTTAAAGTTCAGACGAAACTAAGTCTTAGCTTTAGACTAAGATTTACACTGCTTTTTCTCCCATGTTTCTGAATCTACAGAAAGCTTACCCCAGTACACTACATTATTTCTTTATTACGTGATTAATACAGCTTAGCTTGTCTGAAAGCAGGGAAGAATACCAGTCTGGTTAATTCAAGCAACAGCGAAGGCTTATGCAAGACCACATCACATCAGCATTTCTGTTCAACACTCTCATAAAACACGGGGAAAGTCGCGCTGACTTTAATAGCCACATGCATTTATCTTGGTTGTAACTGTATCAGGTTGCTACATGCCCCAGCAGAGTGAGGTAGAAGGCAATGTGATGCTCGGTGTCATATTGTACTGCAGTTCAAAGGAAGTCAGCTTCTGCATAGGAGAAAGCAATTAGCTGGGAACAATGGGTATGTCCCGTAATGGCAGTCTGGGGTGGGAGCGCTGGGCTGGATCCAGCCATGGCTGGGAGGGCTGACTGAGTAGGCTAATGCTTGGCTAGCTAGGACAGGAAAAATAAACTGCCTTATTTCACACTTTTACCTCTCAGTGTCTAAATCATATGTCTACTCATTTAAGTTTTCTGCTTAAATACAGTAATTATTAGAAATTAAAATTTTCTAATTAGAAATTAGAAAAAAAAATTGAAACGGCTACCACAAGAAAATACAGTGAATGAATCAGAGTTGCTAGAGAATATTCCCAGGCACCAATATAACTGGATGCAAAGGCAAGTGCAAGAGCAGTAATCTCAGAACAGCAACGTTTTACAGGACACTATGCACTAGGGCTCACTCACACCACCGATACCTCTCACTAAAACAGAGCTTCTGGGGTAACAGTAGAAATTTACCTGCAGAAACATAAGGTCTTACTATGGACTAAGTGTGTATGTATTTATTTAGACAGTTCCCATAACCTGTGTTGAATGCAGTGTTGTCCTGATGAACTGGAGTGCTATCCTACCTGAACTAACCAGCAGAGTCGGTCGAGGTATGCCCAACATACTTAACTGCCAGACTTTACATCTGCTGACTTACCAGAATACTAGTCTTTTGATTTCTTTTGCCTGCTCAGACACGTTATAAGTGACTTGCCGCATTTCATACCACTTCAGATGGGGCTGTAACAGCAAGAGAAGGAACTTGGCAATATCTGGGACCAAAGACTGCTCTGTAATCTCAGTGCAATGCTCCTGATTTGATATATCATCTAAAAAGATCATTCACAGTGGAGAAGTCAGAGATTAAGTGATTTCCCTTTTCTTTCCATTTCTAAAGAGCTTCACGTGACTTCATCTCACAATGTACTTGCTAACTGTCGCCTCAAAGTATGTCATTATCTACGAAATGGATTCAGTGCAACAGTGAGGGAGGCATCACTAACCCTATGTTACAGCAAGGGAAACCAAAACAGAGTCATGAGGTCTCTTCCATAAGGCCATCTACTGAAACCAGTGACCATTCTCCTGGCAAGAGTGGAGCTCCAAGCACGCGCTGAGTCCCAAAGATAATAAAGAAAAAGACATGCTGCCAACCCTCCGTGCAAACTGGATGTCTCTCTTAAAAAATGTTTTGTCAGAAAACCTCACCAGGCATCACCGCTGAGGATGTCCCCACTGCAGATGCTTGCAGCAGGCAGAAACGCCAGTCTCGGATGGAGGTCAGTGCCAGTGCTGGGCTCCTGGGAGGGCTCTGTTGCACCAGCAGGGCTTGCAGCACAAGGCTCACTTTGAAGTGCAGATCAAATACAAGCCGTAATTGTTCCTGTGGCACTAAGTGGGAAACCTTACCCCAGTGGCTGGAAATGAGACATTAAAGCACAAATTTCAAAACCTGTTGCCATGGGAGAGGCCTCCCACATGTGGCCCTTCAAGCTGTGATATTATTAGGGTGCTGTGAAACACTTGTCAAGTATTAGTCTTTGTTAGAGAAGCTTGCAAGCAACATTTATAGGAAAACCGTTGCTGTGAACTTTACAAGTCCAGCTGTACACAGAAGTTAGATGTATAAACGTATGAACAGCAGCTCCAAAACCAATTCATTTTGACTGGAGGAGATTGGGCACTTCCAGTGGCAGATCTGAGGAATCCTCTGTAAAGGCAGATGATTCTGCTACAAAGGCAGGAACTGGAAGAAGGCATTTGTCCGTGAGCTATGCCCAAGCCACTCCCAGTCCAAACCAAACAGAAGTACACCACTTCTTAGTAGGTGAGCGTCCAGAGAAGATTGGTGCTGTATTGGTTTAAAATTGCTTCTTCAGCTATGCTGGTGCAAAGCTGTTTGCAGGTCAAGCCTTAGAAAAAATATTTCTAAAGTTCAGTTTCACCTGGAGAACCAGGACACTGGGATTTACAGCACCATGTTTCTCTCACTTGGAAGATGGCACTCCTAATCCCTGAAGCTCTGCTGCCTTACTCCTGTTATCAGAGCTGCCAAAGAGCCCTCAGGGTGCAGCCTGCAACTAGCCCTCCACACCGGCTCCCTCAACTGCACCCAGGTCTTTTCGCGCTCCTTTAGGCCCCCACAACTTCTGGTCTCAGCAGGCACAGCCTTGACAGGAGCATACCTCCTCATTAGTGTCCACGAGGAGCAGACTGCCCAGCTTCCAGTGGCCAGCTGTTCTGCATCTAAATCTCCATGGGGCTCATATCTATTGCTTCACAGAGGGGTTGATCTTCACCAGCAATTTGCAGGGAGGATTGTCAGCAGACAACCACTTTTCCAAGGGTGGTTCTCCCAACCATGGCAGAGAGGTCATGTCAGGAATGGAAAGACCTGTATGTGGAACTGAAGCCTGTTCACATCAGCTGAGGTTTGGACCATGGAAGTGCACTCAGGTGGCAAAACATAATAATCTTCAAGTGTCTGCATGACACCGTGCAGTCAGAAGCTGGCACAGGAGCATCACTCCTGCCTGACACTCACCAGTGAGCCACCTCAGGTGCATCACTGAGGAGATTTCTGCAGGCATGCTTTGCTCCCCCGAGACGGTTCCCTGGAGAGAAGTGAATTAATCCAAACTGTATCTGCAAAGGCTCCACTCGCAGGATTTCTTCTAATCCCAAACATCTGAATAACTAACTGTCAAACACTTATGTGTGAGATGATCAGCAACACAAGAACTTCTTTTTGATGTCAAGGTCATCTGAAGGCACACAAGCTACGTCTGTTAGCTAGAAAGCTGCTGGTCATGTTTGCATGGGAAAAAAAAGAAGCAAGAATGAGGATGCATTCCAGGAAGGATTACTGAACTGGCAGAGAAGAAAGTGCAATTTAGCACTAAAAATTATGGTAACACAACAAGGAGATTCTTGGAGAGATTCTCCAGTTATGCCAGTGGGCACTGGAAAGAAATCAAAGAGACAGATTCCTACAGGAGCAAAGCATGCAGACTGCTAAACACTTTATGTAAATTGATCCTATGGGCACAACCACAGCTACTAAATGCCAAACATTTGCAAAAAATACAAGCTAGAGCTCTCTAAGGCCCACAGGCTGAGTACAACCTGTCCAAGACCTACTCAGCATGCCACATAGCCATTAGTGCACTGGGTTCCCAAATGGGATTCGTGCTGGTGGACTCAGCAGAGAGGTGACAGGTTAAGGACACTGTCTGATGTGCTTCAGGAGACTGCTTCCATGCAGCATCTCCTCAAACACAGGGATATTTACAGCAGCTACCCACATCTCTGTGGTCTTCCCTTGAGGGTGGAGGAGCAAGGACAGGAACTTAGGTGGAAATGCAAGTGGGACTGCTTGTGATTAGTAATACTCTTAGTCCAAAAGCAAGCATAAACCTGGACAGAAATCTCCTCTTGGACCCCCACCTATCACCAGCAGCTCTGTACTGTTCTCTTTTCCAGGTCCCAACTCATGGGCCGAATTCACACCTTTCCTGAGTCATTTTTTGTCCTTCATACAACACAGCTCTGAGTCTGGTAGCTCCTCACTGTAAGGAAGAAGGTCTTTCCTTTTGTCAGCCTCTGTGCAACCTTTTCCGGGGTTCAAATAGGCCAGTGTTTTTCCTAAGCTCTAAACAGAAATGAAAACACAGACAAACTGCCATTTGACCAGTTACGCAAAGCAAAACCTCCTTCAGCGAGGTATGATTTGTGGATTAAAGTTTTTTCCCTTGAGCTCAACACAACCTAAAAATCTCTTCCGGCAGCTTATCACAATTTAGCTAACCCCAATCCTTAAAAGACTTCTCTATCTCAGCACACCATGAGGGTCTTTGTCAGGGACTTTCCAAAAGCCCTCGGCAAACCTGCTGCATACAGGGTACAGTACACGTTTCTGAATTGCACAAAACATCTGAGAAGCTAGAGTGAGAACTGGGGGGTTGGATGTCAGGAACAGAACAAGCCTGGGCATTATTTAACTTCAAAACCTTTTGACAGTCATCTGGAAACTCATCACATTGTTCCAGGAGCATAGAAAACAGGGGGCTTCAGTAAAAGCACACTGCTCCTCACATCCAGGCTTTACGTGGTTCTAGAGAGGTGGCAGTGGCTCACTTGGGTAGACTGGAACAGATTAGTGAAAGAAAAATGACAGCAAACAATTCATAAAATTCCTCCTGATTTCCAGCTGCTTCTTCACAGACTACGCTTCTTTCACCCTCTGAGACATGCATGAACATGAGACTAAAACGTGTGCAGTCCAAGGGATTAATCAAAGGATGCCATGAATTTCTTGGGAGAAAGCAGACTACATGCCTGCAGTAATGAAGGACATAAAGAGATCGCTATTAAACACTGTCACAGGCCTCATTGGTAATTTTTGTCTACTCATAATAGCTCTGTGTTGTAGCCCTCTTAAAAACCAGAAAAGATTATCATGATGTAATCCTACCAGCTTCACAAACAAGACCACACTTATGAAAATACCTGAGAGTCTGGATAGGCAAACAGAATATTTTCATTATATTCATCTAAAGAGCAAGATAAACTCCACAACCAGCAGAAAATGCACTTGCATTAACTTATTCACAGAGCTACATCTTGCTAAATAACCCAAAAATAGCTGCTGCCTGGAGCTCAAGCTCTATAAAAATATATCTATGCCTCCTTCAAAAAATAGAACATCATATACAAGTACTTACTAGCACACACAGAGTTAACCTCTGTGCGCGGCCCTCAAACAAAACTGGTTTTGAGATGTATTTGTTTAAACAAGTTAACAGAAATGTCAGAGGCCATTTCACCAACTGCACATGACGACAGTCGCCTTCCTCCTCTATCAGCAGAGAACAATCACACACTGGGAAACAGGGGCTTACTAATGTTGAGTCAGAGCAGGAAAATCTGTCCAGAAAATACATGCAAATGAAAGAAAGAAAAGACAGACTTTGCATTCTGTCTTCCCCCTCTTCCTCCTCTCTTCCCTCAAATCACGTGAGCCAGGCAGAGACTGCCGCTCCTACTCTGGCTTGAAAAGCCCCATGGAAGAATTTGGCACATTGACAGCCTCATCTGTTCCCACAACTCCCGCACGGGTATAGGAGGTAAATCGGATGTCTGGATAAATCCTAGCTAAGGTTAACGACTTCTGGTTATCTCAGGGCAGGAAACTGTTTTCCAGGAGTATCAGGAAACAGCACGTCCTTCCAAGGATGAGCTTGTGCATAAAGCACGAGAGCTTTTGGATCTACTCCAAGATGAGAAGCTCCGTGCTTTCTATGACCACACGGACAAACCATGCTGGCATTTCCCTCCAACTGCAAGTCTGACTACAGGGGATGTGGGAGGCTGCCTTCTCCACCTTCATAAAGGAACCAGGGCCACAGGGCTTGTTACGTGTTGGGCATGATAAGGGACTGCAGAGAATTAAATTTTATTTGACCATAAGAGGTATCTCTTCAATGTTTAACTATAAATACTCACTAATAATCGTGCACACACAGAAACCTACTGGCACCAAAACTGACTGACAAGATCACCTGTGAAACACCAAGTTCTCTCCCATGCACACCCCTCCTCACTGCCTCTCCTCTTTTCCACACTGCAGGTGACTTTTGCAAAACTTCCCTAACGTCAGGAAGGTCTCCGAATTCCCCACCCCAAGTGTTGCATTTCTACATCTACACCTTTGGGAGAAACCACCCCACCAGCAGTCCCTGCCTACAAGCAGCAGAGCAGCTGTGGTGCCAGCACCAGCAGGGCCAAGCTGCACTGTACTCGGACTTCAGCCAGTGGTGGCGGGGAGAGAGGTCTGCCTGTGCCCTCTGCATTAGCCCTGGCCCAGCAGGCACCAGCGGTGCTGTGTACAGGGCACTGACCCAAGCTAAATTTAAGGTCAGTCCCAATAAAGGACATGACGGCAGCCTAATCGCAGCACCAAAAAAGATGTCGATGCTTTTCTCTTGAATGCGGATCATGAAAACAAGTTGCACCTGAATCAGGCACAGCTGACAGCTCGCCCTGGCCAAAACCCTGCGCTGGTGCCTGCAGCACTACATGCAACAGTGCCCTAGTATGAGAGCCTGGGCATTGCTTCGGTAGAAACAGAAATGTAAGAGAAAACAGAGTTATGCCCTACTTTAGAGTTGATTTCCACTGGTGACCATGACACAGCACAGGGCTTCAATACCAGTGCCTTTGCTTTCTCATTCAGGATCCAGAGGGATCCTTTGCCTGTTGGAGAGGCTCTGCAGCATCTCTCCATATTTCCAATGGAAAAGCCATTCTGAAAATACCACCAACTTCCTAACCATCTTTAATTTTTATGAGCAAAACTCACTCAAAACAAACTAACACAAGAAACACCACTTCTGAATTTTCTGATTACACATTTAACTTCTTAGTTTCAGGAGAGGATAAAAACCAGGGGAGATGCAATGAGTTATTCTGGTATAATACCATTTAGCTTCTTTCAAAAGACTTAACCATAAATATCTGAATACTCACACCTCTTCCAGGAACACCAGCCCTGCCCTGCCTTCCTCTCCTTCAAGCAAAGATGTCATGCGTAGGTCACTCCTAAAGTCAGAAGACTTCAGCTATTTCTCACTAAGGAAACTAGAGGGTTCTACTAAGCCAGCTACAGAATTCAATGGGAGCCATAGTCTCATTTTGCAAACACACCTGTGTATGTTGTGGCTTTTCTAGATGCATGCTGTAAAACAGCCCCGATGTGCACAAATACCCCTGGAGTAACAGCCTGTGAAGGCAGTGCTGCAGGGTCCTCGATGGTTCGACACTCGGGGCACAGCTGGGCCTCCTGGAACGGGGTTCCTCTCCTCCCTGCCTGGATAACAGGCAAGAAAGGCATTCGTCAAACTCATACATTTAACTTCATGTTCTTCCACTGTGCTAAAATGGTCATGCAATTAAACGTTACCGATCCCACCCACGTCATTCTCCCCTGAGGACCCACTCTGCTTTTAATAATCTCTCCCTGGTCTCACCTCCCTCACTGGGCTGTTGTGCTGATTAATTAGTTAATGTTTGCAAGGTGCTTTGAAGATGAAGAGTGCTAAATATTCAGCATTAAGCATGATCATTGTAAAAATACTGCAGGTTTTGGCAATGCGTCTAGGCAGGTAGTACATTGAAGTCACTATCCTTTTGCCTCAGAACTACCATCACCCACAGCATGCTTCAGTTACCTAGAAACACATGGTGAGTCTTGTCTTAGAGCTTAGTTATAAAACAACTTCTAGTCAATCCCGTGCTGCATGGCGGAGCAGAAAGGCCAGCCATCCTTCAGGTTGCACAAAACCCACTACTGGGACAGACCAAATGGCAAACTCTGCCTCCTGCCAGAGCAAACGATTTCCATAATGTTCCCAAATGCAGTGACGGTTAGGTGAGGGGACTCCCTGCAGCAAACAGCCAGGCTGCAGATGGGATTGTGGCAGATGATAGAGACCAAAAATAGGCAGGAGAAACAAGTTACAGGAAAATTCAAGAGCAGAAAGTGCAGCAGCAGGAGCTGGAAGTCAGGAAAAGCAGCCCGACTCTGGGCTTCAGACAATAACCTCCAGCAAAGCTGGCTGCAGCCCCATAAATACATGTTGCCCTCCTTAGCCACCTCCCTGGTCCCTCCTGGGACCTCCCAGGTCTGCATCTGGGTCAACTCAGTTCTCAGTTCAGCAGTCAATTGCCACCAAAGACAGGTTTGCCCTAAGATGCTGGACTGGGAACTGAAGTCCCCAAGATGTGGACACAAGTCCCCTGCTGCCCCAAGAAGCCCGGAGGTATGGCTCGAGGTGACACTGTGCAGCTGCAGCCGCTTGCTCCATCAGACGGAGTCGGAGCCCGAGGCCCCGGGAAGCGGTGCTGAGCAGGAGGGGATGCGTGCTGGACACTGTCACTACGCACGGGGCTGCAGGAGCAACAAGCACTCTTCTTGGCAGGACTCTTCCTGGCCACACCAGTCCTGGGTGAGGCTAAAGAATGCTAACAGCCCTCTGCCTTCCACATCCATGCCTTTGTATTTTTTCATATGTAAAACAGCAAAACACGCAGCTTGGGGTTTCCCATTAAAACACTTTTCTTCTCCCTGCCAGTGCAAGACTGTTGCCTGTTAGTGTTTTATGTAATTGATCCCTCTTTCCTATGTATTTTCTTTAAACTTACTCTCCAAAAAATATCACAGTTGTTATTCTTTATGTACAGCATATACTGCAGAAGGAAACAAGCTGCTCATCAAGCTAGTAAACAGGTACATCTGTTACCCCATCCATACTGAAATGAGCTAGGAAGCTTTTTTCCAGAACCGTGATACTACCAAGATCCCTGAAGCACTCCGCTGCTTTTCCCCAGCTTGAACACCAGCCACCTTGCCACAGAGGCTCACACTGGAAGCCCACTGAATTAGTGACAGGACAAGCAAGGGGAAATTTATTAACAAATGAATTCCTGCTATTACAAACCACTTCCACTGCACTACCAGGGCTTTTAAAGGTTCATGGCAGGACAAGCCATGTCCTTTCATTCCCAAGAGTGCAACTGAAGGCTTGATTTCCATGATTGCTGAGCTCTTACTGCAGCTCTCCATTAGCTGTGGCAGAAGCTGCAAGTGTTTAGCTCTTCGGAAAGACAACAGTTTGAGGTGCGGAGGGTGGCTGAGCACCCCCACTCTGACTGAAGGCTCAAGATGCATGCAGTAAGTTTCTGCTCCCGAAGTGAGGCGCAAGTGCATGCGTGGGGAAGCCTGTTACGCACCATGTCCGTGGGCTTTGAGCATGGGGCTGCCCTGAGCAGGGATGGGAATAGGCTGCACCTGCCGAGAAAGCTTTGACTGCAGCTCATGCCCTGGTACCTGCAGTTAAAGGCAGCCAGGAGTGGTGAGAACATGCCAGGTCTGGGGTACTTTGGAGGGGGGTACTGATCACAGCCTTAGCCTGCACCAGTCCAGAAGATGACTGAAGCAACAAACTGATGTGCTCATGAAGGGCTGGACCTCCTGAAGTTTTACAGTAGCAACAATTTCAGCCCTAAATTTAATCGGCAAGAGGAATATTTGATAGACATCTGCCCTCAGTAGAAAGATCCTTAGAGAGACAGCAGATTCTTCAAAGTAATTCTCCCACATCACCTACAGTTCCTCCTTCTTATCTAAATGCAGTATTAGCAAACCCGCTATTGATGCTCTCCAGGGATTTAATTATTTGCAAGAAATCACTGCTGCAGCCGGCAGACGGTGCTGGATAATGTCCTCTGGGATGAGACTCCAGGCTGCTTTGTGGCTTGACATTAGAAGGAAATCACATGAATATCAGTCTTCTTGTACATGATCAGATAAATGCAGTCAGCAAGCACAAATTTGAAGCTCTTCAGTGAAGAAGGGGTAGTGTTAATTTTTTCTGCAAATGCTGATGTGAACTATTAAGTCAAAGCCAAATCATGAAGCACTTAATCTCTAGCGTCTGCCAGACTCATACAGGCTTCTGTGGGAGGTCTGTTTGAGCAAGGCTATTTTCAACTATCCACCTGGGGCGGGGCGGGGGGGAGAAGAGGAATTTGTTTCAGGGTAATCTAGTCCAACCACGTGATGCTGACTGATCTGTGATAAAATTTCCAGAGCCGGGCAGGTGCTTGGGGAGTGACTGCAGCTGCCCATTCAACACAACAATACACAACCACAAGAGAAAGATCCACAACAGAGGTCAAAGGAAAAAGAGTGTAGGAAGTCTGGTGTAAAGATGAACGATGGAACTAGATAAAGCTTGTGCCAAACATGATTTACAGCAAGACATTAAATCCTCTTTCTGGGTGAGAGCAAGTTGATTGGTCATAGTTAGAGGCTACTTCTCCATCACACTGACAATCACAGGTCTCTACATATGCAGATACACTGGGACAACTGGTTGAAGATCCCACGCCAGAACACAGCTCACAGCACACTTTGTCCACTTACTTCTTCCACACCATTGCTACTACATTCGGCAAAGGAAAAAGATTTGTTTCTCTTCCAGAGCTCCTATTGTCACAGAGAAGCTGAAAATCAACAACAGAGTGATAACATAAATTCCAGCAGAACCAATTCTTTGCTACATAAATAGCCCAAACACCAATGACACAGGAGAAAGTTTCAGCTTGCTGCCGATACTCAAAAGCCAAAGTCCCCACAACCCAGACCTTTTGGCTGTCAGATGTTTCAGAACAACATACTAAATATAGTCATGACCCTAAACATACCCCAAGTACTGTCTGCATAGAGTAAAACACTATGCGTGGACCAGCTAGACAGATTTATTTCAGTATTGGTGTCACATGTAGGATAAACAATACATTCTCATCCAAAATTGCTACACTGCTATAAAGGCTGCTATACTGCAGAAACTCGATTTCAGAGTTAACTACAGAGAACTAGGAATTAAAGCAGCAAAGTTGCTAAGGTCTAACAAGTACAGACTAAATGACATTAAGGTGATAACATGGGCTCAAGTTAGCAGACAGGAAAGAGGATGGATAAAGAGTCCCTGCATGTACGCTGGCTTCCCCCTCGGAAAATAATGCAGGCATCACTTTGCACAACTCCCTCCTGACTCTTCTGGAGAGTGCTTCCCAATACGCAAGTAGAAAGGCTCCTGCAGCGGTGGGCAGGAGGCACCCCCCCACATTCCTAACCCAGGGAGCCAGCCTCCCTTCCTCCGCAGGGGGACCATCGGACCAAATGAAAAACTAAGCATTTCCCAGCAAGGCTTTCACATACCAGGAACTTTTTGTTCAAAAGAGTAGCACATTAACCTCAAAGTTTTTCCCACAGAAGCTGGGGACTGTGGCTTTATGAACGTTAGGTCCTTTTACTTTCTGTGCAAGCCGTTTTTAATTCTTACAAACTCTACTCACTTTATTACTGAAATTGGAGCAGCCTGTTCCAGGGGAAGCACATACTCAGCAGCTCACTGCGTTTTGCTCCTACAAAGGGAAAGAACAAAACCAAATCAAAGAAACTAATTGACTACTGAAGTTGCACTTTGTCTGTGTATAGACATTAAATATTTCGGAAGATGTCTAAGTAAATTGTTGTGGAAAACTGACAGTTGAAAAATAACATAATAGTTTTATTTTTTTTTTGTCTGAATCCTCAAACTTGTGCACTGTTCTGTTTTCTAATGTAAGGAAAAGAAATTTAAAAAATAAAAGCCGCCACAAATGACCCAGAACTGGTGGCCTCGGTTTCTCCAAGAAATCTGCAACAAAATGGTCCGATCAGCCTGTACAAACGCTGCACTAGTTACTGCCATGACTTGCACATACAAGGACTTTAAACCTGATGGCTACTGTAACGATGAATCATTGCCTAACTGAAGCATCTGAAGTATCACTTGCAAAGGGATCACCCTCTACTGGTTTTTTAGTTCCCCGTTAATTTTTTCACTGCTGCAACTCTATTCCCTAGAGAACGACCATAAACACCCCTAAGGTAATGACCTCGCTAAACACGACTGTATTTATAGCACTATTATTTCCCCTTTAGTACATTTCAGAGCACAGAGAGAGCACTCAGACCCCTTGAGGATTATATCCTAACATATCTACTATAAATATTTATCTGACTGACTGAATTTCAGCTTCACCTAGGTCTTTCAGGGACACACAGTAGGCCTTAGCTTGGGAAACCAGAGAAGCAACACAACATGACCTTCTCATGTTCAAGCCAGTTTCCCCTTACTATTGCTGGCTTAAGTTACCCGTACGTAACCGATCTGGTATGGCCTCGCAGCGTCACTGCTTTTCGCAGAATGAATGCCAGGACTCACAGTCCTTGGTGGATGCTGCGTTTACTGCTGAAGTTGATGATGGAGAAGGTAGCAGATTTCATCTTATTTTCATGCCACATAAGGCCCTTTGCCATGACAACGAAAAGCCTGGCACTGCCCAAATTAGTATCCCTCCAGAGAGGTAACACCTTTCTGCCTAGTACAGTACATTCTCATGATACAAAGATGTTCACTCAGCTACTAAAATAAAAGAAGAATAAAATCCTGGCCAGAGTAACATCTTGGAAGTAAATTGCAAGTCAGATCAACAACAAACCTTCTGGAGCACGAGCTTTGTCTTTGAACAGCTACAATGATGTCTGCCTATGTACTTCACACCTCGTCCTGTAAACTTTAGTTTTGCAAGCAGCTCCCTTCTCAGGCACAGTTTCTCAACAGACACCGGATCCCACTTACAAGCCTCCACACCGGCTCTCCTGGCACACCTTGTGAAGCAGGAAGGTTTGTGGGAAGGCAGCCCAGGTTCCTAGCATCATCCTTGCTTAAACAGCCCCAGGGGCAGCAGCTATTTTAACCCACCACGGCACATCGATTATTGGCACAGTGCGCTGCTCCGCTCCATGCGTCGTGCTTTGTTTGTCCCAAGCATTTGATTTCAGGCAGTCTTTGGGACTGACAGAACCACATTAATGTAAAGGCTATGAGAGAAGCCAGCAGAACTGGAGGATATTCACTGCTGCGACTACTGCCCTCGCTCTGCACACGCTGCTGCCTTTGGAGAGGAAGACCTGGTGCTGCAGGGTGGGTCAAGACTGCCTTGCAAAGGGGGAAAATTCAACAGCAGCTCCAAAACATCTACCTGAGGAAGCAGGGCATCAGCTCCCTAATGAACTAACGTGGTGTGCCTCTAAGCTTACCTGCCATTCATCAGCCTCAAGGATAGACTGGTATCACAGCTGGCTGTTAGAGGGGTTTCCCAACTGCAGCACGACCAATACAGTTAGTACCACTGCCCTGAATATGCTGAGGTAGTCTAGCATGGTCTCCTCAGCCATTAACAACAAATTGACCCCAACAATTAATGATTGAATGCTTGCTGTGAGACAGATATTTAAGCATTGCGTCACCAGCAGGAGGAAAGATCAAGAAAAATCGTGATAAACTGCAAAAGTAAGCAATGTTTAAACAGCCTTAGATCTGCTTCCATGCAGAACTGCAGAACCACCACAAGGCTGAAGGAAAAAAAAAAAAAAAACCCCAACCAAAAAACCCAAAAGAACTGAATCGCTCAGATTTGGCCATTACAGGCAATTTGTCTCAGCAGAAAACGTAAATACGTGAAGGAGCCTTTGCCAAAAATACAGTGCCTCCTTTCCTCCTCTCCCCAGTTTCAGGGTGGAGACAGATTCCTCAGACACACTCTTGCAAGGCCAGTAACGTGCTCTACTGCTTTACAATGTTATCAGATGCTGATGGATGATACGGTTCACAGATGGGGTTTAGTCCAAGAACAAATTTTCCTCTTCTTAAAAGGATTTTTTTAAAAAATAAACTGATTATTTCAGTGCTCCCACTTAACACTGTGGCCCCACAGGCAAGTCTATCAGCAAAGTGGTGTGAGGGAAAGTCCAGGCCGTTGGAGCAGGAATAGTTTGTCAAGTGGCTTTGGTTTGTTTTGTCAAAAGGTTTTGTTGCTAAAAAAAACATGGGACTGAGCTACACCTTGAGTCACATTTTGGTACATGAAATATTCTCACAGACTGTATAGTTCCTCCTTGCTCTCCCTACACAGGCCAATGTATTAAGAGCAGGCTGAATCCCACCCCACCGAGAGCCAGGAGGCATGTGATGGGTGGTGGTTACAGGCACGGAGGTAACGTTAGGAGACATTGCTCTTGGCTTCTGACTTCTAAATCCTTCCTGCTCCAAGCACTTTGCTGCATTCTTGGTGTACAAGATGCTACGAGCAGCACAAACTGCCACAGAAACTCTCACTGTGAGGTCCACCTACCATGAGGCCCACCTAACCCAGGGATGATCAATCACCAAGAGGATAAAAATCCTTCCTGGTTCTGCATCAAGGTGGAGTTCATCCCACTTGGGCAGCAGAAGCAGCGGACATCTCCTCCTCACCTCACACCAGGCTGCCCCTTGGACTGTCAGCAACAGAACTTTTTATGGGTCTTCACTAACCGAGGAACAGATCTTGGTCTTAAAATGATTCATTTTAAAAGCAAGAAAGACGTTGTGGTTTAACCCGGCAGGCAGCTAAACACCACACAGCTGCTCGCTCACTCTCCCCCTCCCCAGTGGGATGACGGAGAGACTCAGAAGAAAAAAAAAAAAAAAGATTCATGGGTTGAGATAAAGACTGTTTAATAGGACAGAAAAGAAAGGGAAAATAATAATAATAATAATAATGATAATAACATACAAAACAAGCGATGCACAATGCAATTGCTCACCACCCGCTGACCGATGCCCAGCCCGTCCCCAAGCAGCGATCGCTGCCCCCCGGCCAGCTCCCGCAGTTTCTATACTGAGCACGCCGCCCTATGGTATGGAATAGCCCTTTGGTCAGGTTGGGGCAGCTGTCCTGGCTGTGCCCCCTCCCAGCTTCTTGTGCTCCTGGCAGAGCATGAGAAGCTGAAAAGTCTGTGACTAGTTCAAACACTACTTAGCAACAACCAAAAACATGAGTGTGTTACCAACATTATTCTCATCCTAAATCCAAAACACAGCACTATGTCAGCTACTAGGAAGAAAATTAACTCTATCCCAGCTTAAACCAGGACAAAAGATAAAAATCAGGTTTGTGTTTGCTTTAAACGCAGACCTGCTCCGTGTAGAGTCCCACGCACAGTTGCGTCACCACAAGGGAAGGTTCACTCAGTTCCAGAAGCCGGGACAAGAAGCCAAGGGTGGAGCAGGGGACATTGCCGCCAAAGTGCCTGCACCATGAAACTACACTCACACCAGCCCACTGCACGAATGGCCCTGTCCTTCACCCCACCGCTTCCCACTGAACCACCACGATGGCAGCAGCAGTAGTGACAGGGCTGAGGAGCAGGCTGCTTCACAGGTCCCCAGCTGAACAAGTCTCCCGAGAGCCCTCATGCCGGGCAGGGAAGCAGAGCCTTCAGACCATAGAGCATCCCAGACCCCTTCAAGGGAAGCCTCCTCTCCCTTATTCTTCCATGTGACACTGGTGGCCATGGAAAAGAACAGCATGATGGGAGGTGATCCTGTTGATGGTGCCGTCTAAGCTCCACACACCAAGGTTAGCATCCTGGAGCACAGTGAGGATCATGGCTTCATGTTCTCTACTCGTCACAACCTTTCTTCACAGATCTAAGGGGACCCCACATCTCCTTAACCAGTGTTTCAAAAAATATGCAAGAATGGATGTATCTAAAATACCACAGAAACCAACATTTCCACCAGACACCAACTAGGAGGCATCTCAACGCCAAGGAAACAGTACTGGGCTGGTGGAGCAGGGGTTGACCAGCTGGCCACTCATCATCCTGAGGAGAAACACGGGGTTGAAATACTGCAGAGGCTGCTCAGAGAAGCTGTACTGCTTGAGGGACAAGGTGGTAGATAACAGGCAAGGATGGGTGTGGGGACTGTGGGGATGCTTGTGGAGAACAACCTGCCTTCCAGACCCTGGCTTGCGAGGGAACCACTTCTGCAATGCAAATTGACTACGTACAGGCAAGTTATCATCCTAGACAGATTTGCAGGCCTGATCCTCTTTTGCTTCCGAAAGGGAAACTGGGATTTTCACCACAGATGTTCATGCGGTAAAAGCACTGCCCAGCAGCCAACTACCAGAGAAGGAATAAGCCAACTCTTTCAACTGCAATTGACAAAGACTGGGGAAAAAAAATGCAAAGTCTTGGGGGTTTCCCTGCCACTCCCAACACACCCATCCCTGTTACTGCCTACCTCTACCAAGACCAACACCCAAGCCACCCACCAGCATCAGAAGGTGTTTTGATGTTGCATATTCCCAGCAAGCTGACTCCAGCACTGGGGAAGGGAAAAGGCTGCTCCCATGGGAAGACCGTGTCACACACTTTTGAACTTAAATTTCCTGATTTCTGCAGCTGTGGCAGGGGGCAAGAATGACTTACTGGAGTGCATGAAAACTTATTAAACTGGTTTGTTGCTGGCAAAGCTGTGTGCAACCCTACGCTGCAACACGGCCATACTCCCATTCCCTGAACCAGTGGACCCACTGGCTTCTGCTGCAGGTTACCTACCACTCCCATAGCTCTGTCAGCCCCAGAGGTTGCACAAGCCCAGCTTTGGGCACAGGCAGCCAGGTCACCTGACATCACCACCCAGTACACATTCAGTGATCCCTTCTACTGGCACTACTGTGGCAGCGTCCAACTGGTGGGCAGAAACGAACGGCAGCATCTTTAACATGCACCGTTAGCGGCTCTCAGGGACTCTCTATGGCTTTGCTAACTGGAGGGCTCCAACTGGGAATTGTTTTAAGAGGACTTCAAGCCTTTACCAGACCTTTGAGG
The DNA here is from genome assembly GCA_013400535.1 of Scopus umbretta. Lineage (NCBI taxonomy): Eukaryota > Metazoa > Chordata > Aves > Pelecaniformes > Scopidae > Scopus > Scopus umbretta. The sequence goes on from VZTL01074978.1 coordinate 23,097, forward strand.
CTCTCACGTCCCCACCTGTACCATCTGGGAGGAGCACGGGAAACCTTTGTACCTGCACCAAAGGCGAGTGAAGCATAAAAGGCCCCTCAGCTAGCTTCTGCACAGGAGCACACCAACCTCCAAGTGGTCAAACACATTATGCGATAAGAAACAGCAACAGTCACTGAATAATTTACATGATGAACTACTTCTGGAGCATTTGATCAGCTCTACTGGCTATCATTATTTTTGCTGAATCAACAGTCCCCATCAGAGCATATGCACTAGTGAAAACAAGCAGCACTGTGACAGGTTAGGAAAGACGTTTACTAAATTAAATGCACACCCCACTTGCTCTGTTGAGCCATAATGCAGTACATACATGGAAATCTAAGCAGCTAAATGCATACTTCCCGAAGTGGCTGTCTGAGCATACACAATCTGTCCCTTCAAGGTTTTTCCATTAACATACCCATGTGTAGAGCTATAAATCAAAATGAAAGAGAACAGAGCAGGCCAGCAGAAGAGCAAGAGAGAGAAAATACATTACAGGCTGTTTTGCAAAAGGCAGCGATTAACTATTATCAGTTAAAAGCAGTTGCAGATAGAGCAATTCTGCACCTGAGCCACCTGCAACAGAGGGCTGGGGAAGTGGAAGGAGGCTGGAGAGAAATGAGGTGTTTAGCTGCTCTTGAGAGCAGAAACAAACATGACTTTTTTTTCTTTTTTTAAAGAGATATTCAAACCACTACTGAATACACACTTCGATTCAATCTACCGCAAGCAGAAAGAAGACAACGGTATTGACTTCTGTAGAGAAGTTAGAGGACCCAAAGCAAAGGAGGGGAATGCACCAGTGAAGCACAGAAAGTGCCCTGGCAAGAGGACCCTCTGCACAGCTGCCCTGGCACCTTCCCGAGGCCGCTCACAGAGCTGGACTAACGCAACAGGCAGCCCACATCCAACCCAGGAAAGGAATTTATGCAACCTATCCCTCCACTTCAGAAAGTAGCTGCTGGGATTTGTTGGTGGGAGAAATTACCAGGTTTTTACTACAAACATGCCCCAGGGACATCCCTCACTCCTACAAAATCTTAAATCCTTCCTTGCCGCGACCTTTCTCCAAACGGCAGCTGTGAACCACTGTTCTTGTTGTACAGATTTGGTGGATTTTCAGAAAGAGAAAGAAAAAGCTGCCACAAGGCATTGCCATTGAACAGATGACAATTTGATCACACTGGGATTACAAGACTTCTTTTGCTAGCAGAAGAGCACGCATGCTACGCAAGCCCACATACTTGCACCGCACTCCACGGAAACACATCTGTGGGACCACCTGGGTAGATCTGGCAGCAAAATCACTGCTTAACTCATTTTCCCAAAGGTGCGTGGCTTTGGACAAGAGGAATCCCAGCGTATGCTGGGATCTTCAGGTCAAAATATGAATTCCCTTCATATTCAGTACTAATGATGCACAAATTCCCAACTACCAGCTGCATACAGAAGGCAATCTCATTTTCTACCCTTGATCATACTGAGATGCCAGTAGGGTTCACAAGAACACTCCAGACCAGCATATTATTTTGGTGTGCTGAATCAGTTCACTGGGCAGTGGAGAGCGCGCCAGCATGCATGACGAGGCAGGAAAGCTGCCAGGTGCCCTTCAGCTGCCGGAGCAGTTCCTATGTGCACAAACACAGCGGCATAACACCCACTCGCTATCTGGCACCAGCAGATTTTATACTGCTCAGCACTGCTGTTAAATACAGGAACCATTTCAGAGCACAACAACAGTCACACATAACAGGTTTAACCAAAGCTGCGTATTTTCCTGCTATGGAAACCAGTCACAAGAACCAAAAAGCTGCCCAAAGACAAGAATTTCATGTGCTGCTCTCTCCTAATCTGCCCTGCTGCCTTCTGAAACTCTAATACCAATGAACGACAACACAGACTGGTTACAGCTGGCCCACAGCAGCAATCTAAGCTTTTCACATCAAAAGCTCTGCCAATGCATTATCAAGGGTCACACCAAAGCACAGAGATTTCACCCGCCACCCCCAAATGACCTCATGCAATGTGCAGCCTTGCTTTGTCTTCAATGAACTCCCCAAATACAGACAGATAACAGGCCTTTAAGTTGTTAAGGCCTTAAGACACATTTTTTCTAGAAGCAGGAATAATCCAGAGGTCCAAGCAAATGGGAGCTGGCAAGAGCTCGGTGGTCCACAACTGAATGTGAGGGACACCACCACATTTAGAAAACTGCTCAAAAAGTAGCTATGAAAATTGCACCTTGTCCTTGCCTACTCGGAATAGAAAATGTACTGACTGAAGCTGTAGCAAAAGATGAGCTGAGACTCAGAAAACCTTCAGAAAATTTGAGACGGCTAAGCAGGACAGTCATCACTGGAATTTACAGGTTAAAATCTGTCAGGAAGGCTTACATCAAGTTATCCTGCCTCAGAGCATGAAGGTGGGCTAGATAACCTGTCAAAGGTTCATGTCCAAGCCTATGTTTCTATGAACCTAAACCCACTAGTGTTTCATGCCGAGAAACCCAAGAACCAAAGCACTTGGTATTCTGTGCTGCACAAGTTCGGCTTTAGGTATTTGCTACTCTACACACCTTAGCAAACACTTTCCTGCGTTCTAAACATCTAAGTAAACTCTTCATAGGATTTGCAAGCTATGCTCCCATCCATCTAACGTCAGGCCCTCCAGCTGGTCCTCCCCTGTCACGCCACAGCAAGGCCCTGATCTCACAACCCAAGCCTCAGAGGAAGACTTCATGCACAACCCCCCCAACAGCCTCCACACATTCACAGGATCCTTCCCATAAATTGACTATCCTGGAGCAGAATAAAATCACACCTGGTCTGAAAAACACTTAACAGACTGTAACCGATGCAATGGCCAAACATTTTATACGTAGAGAGGTAGAGCCCTGCCTTGCAAGAGGAGAAACACACTGCAAAAGGCTCAGCCATCAAGCTGGAATGATAAACAGATGACTAAGAGGGGAGGGCGCACACGTGGCAGGCCTGCACGGGACAGCGGGCCCGAGGAGCCCGGCTGCGCGAGCAGAGGGCTCCATTTGGGTTCGTCTGCTCTGCCCCCCAGAACACTGCACACGTGGAGATGCACAGCCTGGTCGAATCGGTGGGGTGCAAAGGCACAGAATCTGTGCCCATGTATCTATGTGAAGTATCACATACTTCTGTTGTTGAATCCAAATTAATTTTTTCAGCCTAAATTGCACTGATATGTGTTCTAAATGGTTTTGTTATGCAAGTTCGGGGTTTTAAGTTTATTTTACAGTCGTTTTTGTTACCAGTTTTAAAATACATATATTTATATGGTTTAGAAAGAACCATCTGGAATCATGTCCTGAAAAACACATCCTTCTGGCAGACAACTTGTGTACTGCTGAGTAATTAGCGTGTGTTTATAGAAAGACAGGGCATGCTTAGGGTTTTTTTTTATTTGTGAGCCCACTCTTCATTAATTACATTTTCCAAAGAGTGAGAAATAACGTTCTGCCTCTCTCAAACTCAGCTGCAACAAACCCCTGTGTACCAGCCCAAGATATAATACACGCTACAAAAGACTGACTTGTGCCTTCATTCCCACCCACACCTTCCATACATCTGCCTTCGCGTGGACCTGCGTGGCTCTGCCCCAGGGGAGGTGGCTTCCCGTGGACAGGCAGTGGCTGCAAGCACTGCAGATTCAGACGGCTGCAGCTTCATCCAACAAAGCCCCTCTGCTAGATTACACACCTGCCAAGACTTCTGCCATTTCTCTGCTTCCAAAACAACATTTTTTCCCCCCATCTATTCCAGACTTCCTTTAAAGCTTTTCAGGTTTTTGAAACACCTGTACAACCTGATTTAAGAAACATCTAAAAGCCAGACCCCTCCAAGAGCAAAGGCCTTCAAAAAGCCAATTTACCTGAAATGTCTAATAATTTTTGAAAGCTGTATATTCATTTTAAATTTTACAATCAGTCTGCTGAAAAAAGAAAAATGCATGTTTGCTCAGAGTTCAGCCCTGCAGCATGCAACGCATTTGGCCTTAAACTACTCCCAAAGATCCCAAACTCAAACGTGACACCTTGTTTTCTTAACTGTGTCATAAAGCTTGACCTCTCCGATTTCCAGCTCCCCGGCAACACTAGCTGATCTACCAGCTCACCTTGAATGATGTTGTGTAACAACAAAGTTCTGTTTGGCCTTGGAAGGTCTGAAGAGATTTTATAAGACGTTGTGAAAGGAAGGCAAAAAAAAGAGGATAAAGATAGGCTCAAAAGTTTATGAAACATGCCTCAAAATAACTTCTTCCCTTAAAACAGCTTCCTTCCAGCCTACCTGGGAATTGTTCCTTCCATGCAGCCAAGTGAATCTGAGATGCAAACTACTGTTGTATCCAGTACTACATACAAAACTCTGAACTGTCCTTGCGTCCAGGTCAGCGGCTCTCAACCTTTTCCAATCTGCAGCCTCAATTCTTACCAGTAGCATTAGCTCTTCTGCATATCCGATACAAGCCTATTCACAACCGGCCAGCATTTCTCAGTTACATGGTGTGGCTCTGTTGCAAGTTAAGTTCAGAGACAGAAATCAGATTTAAAAACACTGCTCTGCACAGCTAGGTGATTTACTCAGAGGTGCAAATATTTCCAATGAGCATATTGCAATCACAATGCATTACACATTTATAGAATTCACACGATGTAAATTCATAATTGCCTTTAACAAATGACATTGTCACATGCATTAAGGACATTTAAATGACTTGAAAAAGCTCAGATTATCCTGTTTACTCAAAACCTTCGCTGGCGAAGTGAAGGGAAAGTTGTCCTAAAGTTTAAAAATACAGGAGCAGAGGTAGTAAATAACTAAGGAAAACGGCAGCCCTGAAGTCCAGTAAAGTGCTGAATTACTGTATTGGGTCTGGCTGAGATGGAGTTAACCTTCCCCACAGCAGCCCTGGGAGGGAGAGCTGTGCTTTGTATGGGTAGCTAGAAAGGGGTGGGTAACACACCTGCGTTTTGGCCCGGGCCAGCATCAGGGCCCCTCTCCGACATTTCCCTCCCTCACCGGTAGCCTGGGGGTGGGCAAGATCTTGGGAGGGGACACAGCCAGGACAGCTGACACAAACTGACCAAAGGGATATTCCATACCATATGACTTTGGCTCAGCAATAAAAGCTAAGAGAAAGGAGTAGGAAGGGGGCGGGTATCGTTTATTTCTATTTGTCTCCCGGAGCAACCGCTATGCATACGGAAGCCCCGCTTCCCAGGAAGTGGCTGGACATTGCCTGCTGATGGGAAGTAGAGAATAAAATCTTTGGTTTGTTTTTTTTTTTTTT
>VZTL01074981.1:0-17948 GCA_013400535.1 Scopus umbretta
GTATGTAAGTGCTTGAAGGGGGTGTCCCGGAGTACCAGGACTTGAGAGGGGAAACCAACATTGTAGGACTGCAGGAGCTGGAGGTGGGGACTGCAGCACTGGGGGGAGCATTTACAGCCCCTGAAGAGGAATTTCAGGTTTTGCTGGGAAAGAAAATACGCTGTAAGAGGAGATTTGCACTGCGGGGATAGAACCGACTGCAGAAGTAGAGAGTAGTCCCTCTTCCCAGGTTTTTATAGACGTTGCTGAGGCAGGGCAGCAGCATCTCTGCATCTTTTACTAGCACATGAATGCAGCCTGGCATGGTTTTAGAAGGTTACTTAATGGGGCTTTAGTTTTCCCATTAGCATCCCTTGGGGCCACGCTGGCTCTTGTGCAGCATAATGGGCATGTTCCACTGCTGCACAACTTGACCTGATTTCATCAGGGCTGCATCTGCTGCTGCACCTTTCCTGAGATACATAATATGTGTCTACAAAACTACTAACTGAATATTTTATTGTTCTGAAATAGAGAAACAGGCAGTACCTCTGAAGTTAGGCTCAGAGGCATCTGTTTTGGAGTCTTGTAGGCACCGAGTAGTAAATTGGAATATAAGAAAGTTATTCTAGTTAATTTCTGTTTCCTGTTTTTTCATGTTTGACCTGACTTATGGAGCACAATTAAATTTAAACCAGACATTTATGGTTGATCTGATCTAGTTGTAACTGCTTTTTGGAACAGTTTGGTCTTTTCTTTTACTGTAACTTGCTTATATTTATATTTGTGTTTCATTATTGGGAAAAGGATTTCAGACAAGCCTGATAAGAGCATGATCATTAATGTTTTGAGTACTCGCTGGAAAAGCATTCAATTAATGGGAAAAAAAAGTATAAGAAACATTGAACATTTCTTTAATTGATTATTTATGCATTTTTCATTGGAAGGTAACCACAATCTTTTTTCAAAAATATTTTGTTCTGAGTTTTATTTATCTAGCTGTAGGATTTCCTTAGGCATCTAGATTTTGAAACAGATATTTAACTTAGACCTACATCAGTTAGAGGGATAACTGAAATTTTAAGTCAAGATGATTGAAAAAAGAGACACAGAGGGAGCCTGTTTACAGAAGTAAGGACACTCATTGCTGATTCTTCTGGAAACGAGAGTTATACACAAAAGGCAAATACTCAGAGCTGGTAACAAATGAGGGCTGAGTATTCACCAGCTTCCTGGCTCTCAGTAAAAGTATTTTATCTAGAAGTCAATACAATAGTTACAAGGTTTTCATTTCATTACTAACTACACTGAAACACATTTTTTTTCATATTTTAATATATATCTTTCTTTTAGAAATGTAGCTAATATTGTTCTTCATGGTCTTGTACTGTAATGTCATTACATTCCCACAGTGACATTCCTCTCACTGGAGGAATGTATATTTTACTGTAAGGAGATCAACTATTATTGCTTATGGAATTATGAACTGCACATTCTTCTGATTAGTCATTCTTAAAACAGGGTGCTCTGAACAGACACCAAAAGGATATCCAATAGATACAGCTTCTCATTTACAGTCCAAACATTCCTTCTGAAATCCCAGAAAAGAAAGATTCCTTTAAATATTCCCAGTAGTCGAGTAAATCACTGTAAATCTCACAGACTTCAAGTGGAATAGAGAGAGTCCCGAGGTCACACCTGAAACAGAGTTTTAGGGAGTAACATATTGCATGACTAAATGAGTCACTAGGCCAGCTGTGTTTATATATATTGTGCAATTAAAAGTTGCTGATCTTTGTCCTGATAACAATGGGGTATGCAGTACTCTGAATTCACGAGTCACATGGAGAAAAATCCACTGTTTGGCCATTATCCAAAAATGCCAATGACAAGTACATATGCAAGTGGTGATTTGTCTTGCTCAGTCTCTGGAAGTATCTTTTTTTTTTTTTTTTTGAGTTCTATTATTTACAAAGTAATAGAAATGTTGGGCAATAATCAAGCGTAGAGAGCTGACGGTATTAATATAGCATTGACGGACTGGAAACCAGATGGTCTGTCAGATAATGAAGTATTATCTGGCAAGAGATTGTTCCTGAAAGCCAACATCCTCACCTATTTAGCACTCTGGAATGTCGACATATCAGTTACCACATTCATGAGGTGGTATGTGTTGTACTTTAGAAGCCATCCCTAGAAGAGGCCTTTTAATTCAAAATTACTGCCTGATGAGAGGGTAAAAGTGCCATTATTATAGCACAGCTGGATGAGTATAATACACAGCAAGATGTGAACCATACATCAAAAATCAAGTTAAAGAGGAAAACATAATAGGCTACATCCTGATTTCTGTCTAACCAAAGCCATAGATTCATGGATGTTTTAAACCAGCACTGCCACCAGAAGACGCAATGGTGTATGCTGTGTGCCCAGAGCTGTATGTTTCTGCTTTTGTGCCACACTCTCCTTTGTGCCAGCACATGCACTTCTGCACCTGGTCAGGAGTCATGGATGTTGGAAAAATGATTGGGTTAATATTAACCTGGCCATTAAAAAAGAAATGTGTTGGTAATCCAGAAGGGTTCCCCCTGGCTGGCTCATCACGTAGGCACACAGACCTTTTGCCCAGAGAAAGGAAAGGATAGTATGGAGGCAGGACAGAGAGGCTGGGAAAGGAAGATGAGGAAGGTGGGATTATTTCCTCTTTGACAGCAGTGCTAGTTTATGCCAAATGTGGGTGAAACCAGAATCCGAGAATAGCCAGAGCTATTGGAGGCAAATATGGTCAACCCTAGTTGCTGCAGCTGCCACCTGGGAAGAACAGAGCAGAGAACACAAAAGGCAAGGGCAGCTGGAAGGGTGGTGGGAGCAGTGCCCAGGGTTTGGAGATACTCCCTGGACACCAAAATGTCTCACCATGGCTGTGATTATAGCATAAAGTGGAATGCAAAATGAGGAAAAACAACATGAAGTAGATGGAGTAGTTTATTAAAAAGATGACAGAGAATTGCTAATTCTAGTATCAGTAAGACTGTAGTTTACAACTTTGGCTTTAATTCAACAAGCCATTTTCACTGCCTTCATGATTACTCGATTGAAAACTAGCTGGCCACATGACAGTTAATGGACAGTTAATATTTTCATAAAGCATTTTCTGTAATCACAGCTAGGAATTCTTTTGCTCACACAAAGGAGGAACGGTGGTCGTGTTACTATTGGATGGAAAGAAAATGGTTATGATCTATTCAGTCAAGATATGTAATAAATAACTGATACCTACTGTTTAAGAGTAGAAACATTTTTCCATCATTGTTCACATTATTCATTTACAACACCTGGAAAATAATTTACCTAGATAACATGAATCAGATGAAAGGGCTTCCCTTCCGTGCTTTCAGTGCTATATAATTCAATACTGATTATATAAATAATTTCTTGGAAAAGTCTGTTCCACTCAGCAAACCGGTATACAGAATGGACCTTCAAATGGGCTAAAGTGGATTTGTGGTATCACCAGGCCCAGTTATCTTGGCAGGGTAAATCTTCTGTCTGCCAGGAGGATGACAGAATTCAGAATTTCCCTGATGTGAAACTAACTCTCACACACTTGAAGTATGTATGCTGAAATATTATCAGTTAAAGTCTCTTTTTTCTCAAGTTTGGTTTGGGAGTGCTTCAAAGCCATTGTTATCTCTAAATCAAATGTATAATTCAGCCCAGCCCTTAATATTTTTGAATCAAGTAAGGAACAATAATTGAGCGGGAAGAGTTTCAGTTAGATAAAAAAAAGAAGCCACATACAGAAAATAGGAATTAAAATAAGCATTTACAATCAGTATTGTGTTTTGTTCCCAGTGAACATTCAATGAAGTTGGTAAATGTTTCAATAGACACAAAAACTGGTGGAGCAGTAAATTAGAACAGATTATTGGTTTAGAATTACACCCAGTTTCATGGTTACCATGCAACTACAGGCATTTTCATATGGCCAAATACAAAGTAATTCAAGGGGGAATCAAAATTCAGGTTGTACTTGCTATATCAACAATGCAGAGAACATTGTCCTAGGAAGCAGTAACACGGAAAGAATTGGTTGTTAAAGATAATTACATCAACATGATCTCAGGACAATACCATAGCTAAAAGGATCATGCAATCCTAAAGCATACAAAAAGAAAAGTGCTATGTACAACTAAGGAATAGTAAGTACAGAATTTTGCCTCTGTATATAACTTTGGTAACAGAACTGATAAAATACTGAATTAAATCAACACTTCAAATAAAATACAGAGATATTGAAGAAATTTGAGAGTGCCACAAAACTATCTTGGGACGAAAATAAGCCTTGTGTCGTAAAATTCAAGGCGCTAAGTTTTTCTGGTTGTGAAAGAGACTATTGAAAAGTTACTTGATTGCTATCTATAGACATTTTTCACCTGTGGAAAAAGTTTTCTGACACATGTGAGTTCAAGGGTTTTCAGCCTTGCTCACCACAACCAGTACCTGATATCTGATGTTAAGCAAATGCAGCCTTCAGATACATCTTTCTCTGAATGTAGAAAAACACTGGAACAATCATCTGGAGGGCTTTTGCTGGAGAGCCATTACTTAAGTCTTTCCAAATATTATTTAATGTAGTTTCTAGATGAAAGCTTGTATCAGTGAAGTGATGTACCCTAAAGGGTCCCTCCTGAGTTTGTAGTCTAGTCTCATAACTCATCCCCTGTCTTGTGTTAAGCTTTGAGAACAGGAAATCTTGCACTGCCCTAAACCTACCATAACACTTGGAGATTTGCATTATAGTAATGACTGTACTTACATCATCCTTCAGAGCTTCAGCAAGTCACTGTCAGGGATCAAGAGGGATTATTTTTTCTTAATGCACAATTGACTAGATGCATGATAGAGAGGGGTTTTTTTCCTTCCTTTTAAGCATGATTGGATACAGATGAAGATGTGATAGTATGGATTAGTCCTTCGAGGTAAAAAAGAAATCCATTGAGAGGAATGATGGTTTATTTTTAGAGGCTCAGAGTCTTACCTATTTACAGTTTGAGGGTAAGAAAGGAATTCCTGCCTCAGTCTGGTAGGGAATATCATAAATGTCCTGTTCCAGGCATCATCACTGGCTCTTTCTGGCCATTCTCTGCATTCCACCTAGCCCGCTGCTCAGATTCCCTGCCTTCAAGACCAATGTTGTCTTTAATCTGTACGAGAACAAATACAGCAAATACAGCTCTTTATCCCTGTTGAGCATCCCTTCAGTCAGCCTGAATGGAATTTCAAACCATAAATGCTCTGGTTACGCATCCATCACGGGTTTAACATTTTAGCTGCTTCTGCTCTCGTCCTGTCATCTCCACATACATTTCTTCCTTTCAGATTTCCATCCCAGAAAGACTTTTACTGTTCCCAGCTTTTCCTTTTTTTAATTTTTTTTCTCCACTCTTCAGTGATCTGGTGTACAGTGCAGTTTTACTGGTAATTGTATTAGCACATATGAGTGTGGAAGACTGTGGTATGGAGATGGTATGAGCATCTGGGGAAACCTTTGTTAGGAAGGTGTAGGCATTTCTTAAACCAAGTACGTCATTGAAGAATGCTTGCCCAATAACAAGCAGTCACTAAATGCAGATATGTGTGCACTTACTAAATATGTTTTAAATCTCTCTGACCTTTTTCCTATCATAGATCCTCCCTCCTATGGTAGGCATCCTTATGCTCTCCTCCCCAAGCTGCACTATCCATATATACAGGTTGTCCAGTTCTTTGCCCCTCTTGCTTATTATTCCTTATTAGTGCTCATCCTTGCTACACCTCCAAATGATCCTCTTGGCATACTGCATTTTCTTCTGTAAAATTACGTTCAAAGCCTCTTCTGAGGCTGAAAAAATGCTGTAGGCTAACTCACTGTTACCCCAGCATAAGTCTCCTTCAGTACCTTTACTATAATTCTTAAGAATTTAGCATTTAATTCAGAGCAGGATTTAGGCTGAGGTACAGATGAGGTTTTACTCTGTCCAATGATTCACTTTGCTAATCCAAGCACATAGAACAAGAACTGCTTAGTGACTCAGCAATTAACAGAACAAATTTAGTTTACTTCTCTGGTGGCTTAGTCAGTGATGTGTTATACTACTGGAAAGAAACCTGGTGCTAGGATTTTCTGTTTTGTTGGTTTTGTTGTTTTGCATTTTTTTGTTTTGGGTCAGCAGGCAATTGTCATATATTGATTTAATCCTAACCAGTTGGCACAAATACTTGAGGATCTGGGGAGTAAGAGGATATTTCTTCCAGACCATTCATTCTCACAGGCCTTTCTTTGTAACAAGTAATAGTTTCAGTCTATCATGTTAAAATATATAACTGAAACTTAGAATATACTATAACGTAATTAAAAGAATTTTAGCACAAAAGTTGATTACATGCAAGTGGCAGATGTATGTCAGCGCTCCACTTTTTTAATCTTTATTTTTACCTTAGAAGATAAGAATTAATGATTACTGTGCCTGGTCCTTTGTTGTGAGACTCTGTTGCTGAATTCCTCTTCTTATTCTCTTCAATTCTCATAGCCTATGCTTTGTTTGCAGTTCTCAAAATTTTCAGTGACAATAGGCCAGTTTCACATTGCATCAATCCACCCACTTCCAAGAAAATGTTTCCAAAGGCTGTGTGTACTTCTGAAAACATGAAGACTGAGGCACGAGTGTTTTCTTTAATAACTGATGAAAATAAAATCTTAGCAATTAGAATCTGTGTGGTTTTACTTGATTTGGGCATATCCCACAGAAGATTTAAAAAAAAAAATATTACCAAAAGATCATCCATTACCAGTGGGTAATTTCCTGGACACTGAAATGCAAAAGATCCAAGAACATTCTGCAGCTCCTCACAATTCTGTATGTGTGGAACTGTGCACAACTACAGATGTTTCCACTGCCGCAGAATTCACTAAAAACTACCAGGGAATTTGGCCCAGATGTGCTATAGAATTACAATGACCCTGGTAACAGTGAAACTTTAAGCAGCAAACACCAGATGTCCAGTAAAATGGTTAAAACTGAGATCCAAAGCATTTTTTTTACCACATCATCACAAACAAGTATGGAGTGAATAAGCTGAAAATCTCAAGTAATACTTCGTTATTCGTCATCTCTAAGCTGATTCTATGTGCCTGACTTATGATGTAGTGCCGTTCGAGTATAATCTCTCCTAGGAAGGCTGCATTCCCAGAGGCTTAAATAATTCTGAAAAATGAATTAATTAGACAGGTATATACATTAAACTTAATACAAGGTTGTATTTTTTCCCTTGCCTCCTTTCTCTCCTCATTTTGCTTGAAAAGTGATTTTGTCTGTGTGTGTGCTGTGCTCTGTGTGTGTGTGCTTGCCTGCAGGCAGGATAAATGAACTGCTGTTAGTGCCAGCTCATGTAGTTCTGCTTTAGCTCAAATGGTAGCAGACTCGAGCTGTGGTACCAGGCCTCCCTGCACTGCGATGTTCTGTGTCTGTATGCATAGTAAATGTACTTTTCCTGCAAAGTACAGGTATTCGCTACATTGTGAGGCACTGCTTTATACTTTGTGTTTTCCGAGGGGTCCATGTGTAGGGCAGACCCCAGAGACGATGGAAAGCATTACATTTGTCTTTCCACTCTTCTATTGACTATTTATGATTTTTTTATATCCTCAAGTGTATTTGTTATCAGAATGTACATTTAGCCATTTTTTTAAGCATCTCTAAACCAAAAACTCATTTCTGTTACAAATCCTGAATCAAAATGTGCAATGTTATTCATGGAAGCCTGGTTGTGTTTGTTAGTGGTATAGATCTGTATAGGGCGATATATATATCTTGGTATTCATATGTATCAGTATTCATAAGTTAGATTCACTGGTTTTGCTTGAAGCTTGAACGTAGCAGCAGTCTGCTCTGTTTTGTCTCTGGAAAACTAATGGTACCAAGCTTTGTTACTTGGAACTGGGATTGTAGGCTTCATAGATAAAAACTGGAAAAAAATAGGAAGAAAGAACCACAGGTACAAAAAGGTCTTGAATGTTTGGAGAAAAAATTAAGGAACATATAGTCTTTGAAAGGAAAGGGGTAGCTATGTTCTCCAAACTCTCTTAAAACTTCTTTGCGGAAGATGTGGTATAAACTCTATTAAAATAAAGAGGACTACTTTGACTTCACTTGAGTGAAGAATACTCCATAGCTCTGTTACTATTACTCACTTTTATACAAGAAAGTGTAAAAATTTGTTTACTAAAAAGTATGTTCTTCCCTGGAAGAAGAACTCATCATAAGCCAACCAGCACATCATGGCAAAAAGTTAAGTTAAATTACTGCTTTCAGAAATACTACTACTCAAGAATTTATGATTTCCCTCATTTTTAGATATGCTGTTGTTTAGATAATTTTCAGCTGGCCTCAGGTGATATCCCTGTGTGAATTTTTGTAACCCAAAAGGAGAACACAAGGCTGTTGACAACACTGCTAAGTTTCTCTTTTTTTTTTTTTTTTTTTACTGTACTGCCAGTTTTACATAGTTTCAGTACAAAATCATAAATTGTGTAGTTCTTTCTTGAACTGCAGACACACGTTTTACTAAAAGCTCACTGACGCTTGTGGGCTTTTCAGCATTTTTACCTTACAGCAAAACACAACCTGTAGAAGAACCTGCTGTGTTTTGTATCAATGTTGATAGTGTCTTTTTTTGGAGCATTGCTTTGGGATGCCCAGTGCTCCCCACGACTTTACCACCTGTTCCTTCAAGACCAGCTACAATTACAGCAGAAACCATTGCACTCGGAGCACTCTGCCCACCCTTGCCTTGCAAACCTGCTTGTAGCACAGACTTCCTTGTCTTTGACAGCAGTTTGCTAGGCACAGGTTTGCAATGCAAGTGCAGTTCTGACTGCTTGTTACCCCAGTTAAAACAATATAAATGTGTACTTAGGTCCTTGCTGGCTGTACTGTCCATAGAGAAGGTTTTCACGTGGCCCTGAACCAACTCTGCAGGATAGCAGGTAATCATTTAGTCATGCCTAGTGAAATGTTGTTTATATTGACTTTGTAATGCTCTCTGATGCTGGTGAACAAGGAAGTAGTGTGGTTGCAAATTACAGTTACACTTACAGAGTGTGAGATCATGGCAAATCATACCGCCGCAGAGGTGCAATGATAATCTCCAGCTAATCTGGCTGAGTTCTAAATGCTCAGAGCTGGTTCCTGAGCAAGCCTCATGGCATGTTTGTGAGCTACGCAAGAAAAAAGATTTCTCTTTTGCAAATTCAGAGAAAATTAGAGATCTAGAAGAAAAACAAATTTGACCCAAATTACTTTCTTTTTGACATGAAAGGTATTATTATTTTAAGTCATAAAATGCAGAAAGGTTTGACACAAAAAAGTCATGCTGTCTGCTGTAAAATAGCTTGTGTTGCATTTACTTGAATTGCTACATGAAACACTTTGTTCATTTGTAAAGTAAAATACTCTGCACGCTTTTAAAAGGAACTTGGGAAAGAGGATTCATTTGTTTTGTTTATTCAATGCCGAAGTGGCAAAATTTCTTTTCTGCAGAAGAATTCAAGTTGAGAAGGGTGCTGGATCAGAAGAGTATATTGAGAAAAAGAAAACATTTCAAAAGAGATGTTCAAGTTAAACCTGCTGAGGCAGGTTTGCTGCTCAAATAACACATTGCAGGTTTTTTTAAAAAATGAAAAATCCAGAAGAAAGTTCCACATTGCTGAGACACAGACTCCATTACTTTTTTAAAAAACATCTGTCAGGTTTCTTTACAGATGTCATTGCAGATGAGGAGACTATTGGCAGGTGGGGCATGGTTACATAAAACAAGAGTAGATCACTGAATAATAAGTAGCAATAATAATAATAATTAGGGCAGCAACTTCTACATGATTCTTCCCTTCACACATTTATCTTGCCTGTTGGTCTGGTTTCAAAAGGTATTTACGTATCTCTGCATCACAATCTTGTAGCAGGTTTTCAGCAGTAACTATACTAAAGTATATCACTGGTGTAAAGCCTCGCAAAATGTGTTTCTAATTGTTTAACAGTCAACTTTGGTTGGAATTCTTTGGTAATTCTTTGACAAGTCTTCATTTCTCAGTCATTTAAACCTACCTTGCCTGTCCTCTTTCACTGTGAGAAACTCAGAGTGCAGGTTAGTCACCCCTCCAGACAAAGTAATGACATGGCATCAGAGTGCTTTATCTTAGAAATTGTGTGAGAAGGACAAGAGGAATGTCATCATAGTGTGGGAGTTCCATAGTATTGAAGGCAGAATCTGTTTGGAAGCATTGCTGCATATTGCCTGAAAAGGGAGCTTTCATCTTTAAAACATATAGTGATGAAAAAAAATGAAAATAAGTTTGTTTGTATTAACTGTCAACTCTGTTTGTTCTTAGACTGCAGTAACATTGAGGAAAACGTATTAACCCATATGGTATTTTTAGGACGTTTGTGTGTGGCGCATGCAGAATAGGAGGTACCTTTTGGGCATCGCTCCAGCATCCATGACAGTCAGTGCATGATGCAGTTCTTCATCGGACAGAGGTTTCTTAAGCAGCGTAACCTGGGCTGGGGTGAGCCGGCTGGAACTGAAGGGCTGCAATTTGGTTTCACACCCGTGCTCTTGCTGTATCACGCTGGCACTGCACGATGGCACTCTGGAGGTGGAAGAAAGGATCTGTGACGCTGTCACTGTACCTAGGGACAGTACGTGTGACTGTAAGAAAATTCTGCTTTTTCGAGGAGTTACTTTTTTGCTCCCAAGTGCATAAAACTCTTTCTAATAACTTTCTTCCAACAGAATCCGGTTTCAGTCACACACGGAGGTATTTTGTCTGGCTTTAGGCAGGTAGTTGTTATTCATGTGAGTTTCCTCACACATCTGTGTAATAATACTTTTCACTCCCATGGAACCTCTAGGTACCACAACTGTCTGCCGGACAGAAATTCAAATGCCAGTATTTGTATGTATTCATGGTGCCATTCACTACCTAAGCAGTGCTGCAAATTCTGCACACTTTGATCTCTATGCGTATAAGACTGTTGCTCTCTACTGGTGCAATATCAACAGTATTACTGTGACAAAATCATGAATCTTTTATGACTTCCTGCTAGAGGTACTGTAAAGGGAGTTAGAAAAACAAGGTCAAGATGCTAAAAGATGGAATCAAGTTTAATTATGATGTGCATGTTTGTATATTTTTAATGCTACCTATTCTTTTTAATGCTAAAAAGTCCTGCCTTGAGATATTTTTGAGAAGTGGGAAAAATATGTAAGTTTTTTACTTTGTTGAAATACTATAAAACCACTCCTTTAGGCTCCAGAAGATAGATGTGTTTATGAATCCAAATCATTGCAGACAAAGTTTTGCACCTGCAGTTATGGTTGCCTGCAGCTCAGTTCAGTTCTACATCACTGATTGCATCAGTAAATTAAAATCATCTAAGTAACCCAAATTACAAGCACAAATAATTGCAGGTGCAAAACTCATACAAACACAAAATGATCTCTGAAAGTTGGTCTTCTAAATCTCATTGTAAGTTATTCACTGTATCATGAACCTAGAGTCCTCTTGGGAGAGTCGCTAATCTGTATAATGACACTGAAAGCCTCTTGAATCTCGTGTTTAGCTAGCAGATGGGAAAGAATACATGTAGTCATGTAAGTCCCTAGGGATTACACATATGGATATTGAAGAGTATAACTTATTCCAATGAAGGCTAACATTAGCTTGCAATCAAAAATTTCCTTCCTGAGGTACATTTTTTCTGATGAAATTAAAACAACTTCATGTTGTATTTTTATGAAGTCACAATCAATCTGAGTAGGACACACTCCCAGGGCAAGCACAGAAATTTTGCTGATCTCATGATTTTTCATTTAATGAATCACAGCATCAGTCTAACACAGAGAAGTCCTGTCAGTCTTTTCCAGGAAACACATCCTCTCTATGGTGTTTGGTTTGTTTGTTTTTTTAGTGTCAGAAACAGATTTCTAAGCACATAGCTATAAAAGTCTTTTTTTTCTCTGATATCAAAACTAAAAATTAATTGCATTCTTCAGCTTCAATAAACGTAGGTGTGGAGCTACTTTAAAACAGTGACTGCTTCCTGTTGTACCAGTTGTGGCAGTACTGTTAGCAAAAGGAAAAAAAAAAACAAACTTAAATTCTCTTCTAGTGTTTGAACAGCTAAAACTCCTACTGAAGCATTCTGCCAGTTCTGACAATCCAAAATGCAATGAAGAATTCTTCTGTTTCAGAAGCTCAAGGCAAAGCTGTTTTGGCATGTCTGTAGCTTGTTCCTATTGCAAACAAAGGGGCAGCTAGAGGGAAAGTCTTTGGGGGAAGAAAATGCTGTCATTTGTAACAAGTGAGACATGTAGACCCATTCTACAGCCCAGCTAGTGATTACACGCAGGCAATTTTGTGAGAGCCTACACCAGCTGCCAGTGATAACAGTGCTGCCATTTGCACTGATTTCAACAGGAATTGCATCAAAAAGTCCAGCTTAAGGCTTCCCAGAAGCATGGGTAACATTGATATTTCATTCATCGGCCATGGAAGCCAGACTACAAGAAAAGTGTTAAGAAGGAAGAGGCAAAGGTGGCAGGGAGCTGTAGTGAGCTCTAGTGAGCGTTGCTGCTCCTGATTCTGGGCTGGCAATGTGGGAGCGAGCAGTGTGTGCTGCAGCTGGCAGGGTCCTGCCTCTCCATCCACCAGCAGTCGCCATCCGCCCAGGTAGCCCGATTCCTCCCTCAGCAGCAGCGGTCAGCCCAGCTTCACAGGCCCCTGGCACTGGCATGGTAAATGACAGAGGTGTGAGCATAGCTACATTTTTAAAATTCCACTTTAATTTAATACACATGAATCTATTACTCAGGCAGGACATGGTAACAACGTACTGCTTAGCTAATTAATTTATAATCATGCTTGGAAAAAAAAAGCCAGAACAAGATATTCTTTTTTACACACGGAGGACTGTTGAGGCTATGTTGTGCATTACAATGAAGGCTCCAACTTCACCTTCCTAGAATTTTTTTTAGGTGCTTGGGTATAGCAAAACACAGAAAGCATATGAGAAATATGTAGTATAAGAGAGGGCTAGACCCTCATTTGAATAGAGAGACATTTTAACGATGTTCCTTTTCTTTACTCTCACTTTTTGCTGCACAAAAGACACAAGAAAGGAAGGAGAAGGTTTCATCTTTCCCTTTCTTGAGGGATTTATATTTAGGTGTGTCCTGGAACTTATATAAAATCAGAGTGCAGTGCAGAAAGCCAAAAATTAGCAAGGATTTTGACCAAGAGATTGAGAGGTGATTAAAAATCATGGAAGAAAGACTCGTTTCTGAGTAAGAATAACAAAGTCACATGGATGATGGATCATAATAACTCCGTAATCTGACCCACATGCAGTAAATATGGTGATGACTGTCATTTTGAATAAGTGAGGTAGATTGATGTTGATTATTAATCCATTTCTTGGCCAGTCTGATTGTTTCTGAGCCAGATCCTCTGTTGTTCTGTATTCTTCTGACGTATCTTACGAGTACCTTTCACTGACAGTCCCTTCCTTTTTAGCCAGTCACCTTTCATACGCTGTGTTGCCTTAACTTATTTGAGGGGTTTCTTTCATGAGTTGGTCTGCTTCTAGTATTCTCATAGCTGGACACTTGGTCTTCTTTTAGCACATAGTGTAACATAAGTGTTACTACAGACACATGTTAACATATAATTCTGTATTACATTTACTTGCTGTGAAAAAAAATTCTGTTTTTCCTTAATTCACATGTGTTGCAACTGATGGTGATTATATGAATGCACACTCAGTGAAAATAGTGAAATATGCTATGAAAGTAAGTACCTAGTATTTAGTGCTGGTGTCTAAAATGGTAGGTATCTGTATAGTAGACACAGAATAGATAAAGAAATATATTTGCACAATAGAAATTCAGAAGCTACCTTGGCTAAGTGTGTCATTGATAGCTTTATATGAGGTTCCTGTAGGGACATGTGTTTAACATTTGCAGTAGGATAATATGCATAACATGCTTCAGAAGAAAAAAAGATTTTCGGAGAGCAGCAGAGCATCCAAGCCTGATTTTCAATGAATGTGTCCAACCTTTAATATCTTTTCAACTCTGTGCCTGTTGCCCCTGAACAACACCCAGTCTTCCCTATAGCATACCTCTTCAGCTGGGCAAATGGCTGTAGACACTGTGATTGAGGGTAAACTACATGTGTGAGCTGGCTAGTGACTTGCTGCTCTCAAAATAAATTACTAAATTGTAAGTCCCTTTTTCTCAGCAGTAGGTACTAATTTGTGCCTGCCTTCACTAGCACTCACTAGTTTTCCTGAAACTTCTGGGAATTTCAAATCTTTTCAATCTCCAGCTAGGTCAACATAAAGATTACTTCACACTAATAGCTATATTAAAGTAATATTGCCCTGGTTTCAATTGTTTTGCTTTCTGTTAGTAATAAATTCACATCATGCTACATACCACCAAATAAAAAGATACCTTTTTCCTGGTATAAATGAAACTCTAAGCAAATTTTATTACATTTAGATATACTTTCTCTTTTTGAACACTCACCCTTCTACCAAGCATGTCTTCAAAATTCCTTCCCTTTGTTGAAACAAAAAATTTTGTAAAATCAGAAAGTCGCACATTCATCTAATGTAACTGACATGGTCATGAAACCCAGGTCTTTTATTTATACTTAGGATAATACAGAGGTAATGAAAGCAGAATTGAACCTAAGAGGTTTTTTGTTTCAATTACAAAACAATGTGGGTAAAAGACTTGGATTTGACAGCAATAGAAGAAAGGGAATATTGTGTTCATGCCTTCAATCAGCTTTATTAGATCCTTAAAGGGAAAATTATGTGAAAGAGGAAGAAAACAACAAACTAAGCAAGATCCCAATTTCAGCGTAATTTGGAGAAAATAACTGATTTAGGTTGGTCGTCTTGCCAGGGTGAATGACTCAAGGCTTCCAAACAAGAAATGGAAACCAGAAGGATAGCGAAAGCCTGAAAGAACAAATTGAGAAGATATGATTGACTGTAATGTTTCAAAATCAACTGTTGCAAAGATGAGTTTGGGCTGTTGCCCAGAATACAATTGAATGGTGATGTTCATTTAGACCCTTAATGCTGAAATAAAATAAGATGTAGCTGTGTTTCTGTTAGAGATTTACTTGTTCTTTCCAGTGTCTCTAGCTAGGGATATGATGTCACGTCCTCTCTCTTCTATCACATGCTGCAGTGATTGCTGCTGCTGTTCCATAATTTTTCTGAACACCATTTTTCTGAAGGAAGGCCTGAATCCAGGTGATAATATCTTTCAAATGTGAAATGTCATCACCATTCATTAGCTGACTTTGAAATATTTTATACATTGTGTGCAAGTACGCTAACTTAGTGTTATTGACCAAGGAAAAGAGAGGTATAAGATCGTTGTGTGTGTATGTACTTTCTGACTGACAAAGCCATTCAAGTTTTTGTTACTATTTTTTAAAATTAACTAAATAGCTCATTCTGCAAAGATTTCAAATAATTGTCTCTTTAATGGGCATGATTTGTAAAGCATTATCTGGAAAAGTTGGGGGCAGCTGCTTGTCCTCCACCTCAGGCACAGAAGGTTCTAAAAGAGACTATGCAAAAAATTAGTTAGTTGACAATAGGCAGTGATGAGATGGGATTGTCTTCTGCTTCCTCCTTTCCTTTATTCCTTTCATCTCACTGGCTGTGCTTACTAACCTTTTTTCTGTTTCTATTTCAAATGAGAAAAAAAAAAAAACAAAAAACAAAAAACGCTAAACCACAGTTCATAATTAAATACCGAGCTAGTTCTTACCATGTTTACTGAATTACATATTGCATATAGGGATGTATATGCTCAAAGTTTTCATGTGTTTTTAGATTTCTAAACTTAATGTGTTCCATAGGAATAGACCTTAACTCCTTCCTGTCTGTTTTTCATGATGAGATTTGCTTCCACAGAGGAAAGGAGGAATAAAGCAGTGAAACCCAGTTACAGATCCCCCAAAAGTTTATATAGCTGCTGAGCTCTGTGGATTCTTCTGTTTCATAGTGGAAATACCTCCAGCAGAAAGTCTTCAGTGTTGACCTTACAGCTGCACTAAGCAGATCATCTTGACATGACATGCACAGTGATATCTTTGCCCAGGTATCTTTGCCACAGGGTGGCTGACCTGGTAAAGAGGGCTTTAAACCAGGAACCACGAGGAAGGGAGAGTGTTGAGTTACCACAGCTCTGAGGGAGCCTGTCCATTGACAGGCTGACAAGCAAAGTGCCTGGGGTGATATGAACAACAAGGAACACAAAATGAACAAAACAGGGCTTAAGTGGCATCACCACAAGCATTTGCATGTAAGCAAGGAACTCCCTCCGCAGAAGTGTCTGCACGCTAAGGCACGCCGCATGGGGTGTAAACACAAGGAATGAGAGGTCTGCGTGCAGCTGTAGGATCTTGTTGGGATCCCAGAGATGCAGTGGACAGCTTGCATGACGGGAGTGCAGCAATGGAGGGATACAGACTGTTTAGGAGGACAGACTGGGAAGACAAGGAGGGGGAGTTGCCCTTTGTGGGAGAGAGCAGCTGGAGTGCATGAAGCTCTGCCTGAGGGTGAATGATAAGAGCTTATGGGTAAGGATTAAAGAGCAGACTAATACTGGTGACTTTGTAGTGGGTATCTACTATGGGCTGCCTGACCAGGAAGAACAAGTGGATGAGGCCCTCTACAGACATATAGAAGCAGCCTCGCATTTGCAGACCCTGATCCTCATGGGGACTTCAACCACCTTGATACTTCCTGGAGGGACAACATAGCAGGGCATGAGCAATCCGGGAAGTTACTGGAGAGCATTAGTGATAACTTCTTGACAGAAGTGAAAGAGGAGCCAATGAGGAGAGGTGCTCTGCTGGACCTCATACTCACAGATGAGGAAGGCTTCATTGGGGATGGAAAGGTTGGAGGGAGCCTTGGTTGTTGTAACCAAGAGATGGTGGAGTTCAGGATCCTGAGAGGAGGGAGCAGGGCAAAAAGCAAAATCACAACCCTGGACTTCAGGAGAAGAGACTGTGGCCTTTTCAGGGGTCTGCTTGGAAAATTCACATGGTATAAGGCTCTGGAGGGAAGAGGGGTCCAGAAAAGCTGGATAGTATTCAAGAATCATCTCCGCTCAAGAGAATTCCATCCCAACACACAGGAAGTCAGGCAAAAATGCCAAGAGACCTGTGTGGTTGAGCAAGGAGCTCCTGACAAAACTCAAACATAAAAAGGGAGTATACAGAAGGTGGAAGCAGGGACAGGTAACATGGGAGGAGTTTAGAGACAGTCTGAGCAATGAGAGACATGGTTAGGAAAGCCAAAGCCCACCTGCAGTTGAACTTGAGGGATGTCAGGAGCAACAAGAAGGATTTCTATAATACCTAAGTGGTGAAAGGAAGACTAAGGAAAATGTGCCACTGCTGCTCAATGGGTCAAAGGCCCTGGTGACACAGGACATGGAAAAGGCTGAAATACTGAATGCCGCCTTTGCTTCAGTTTTCAGTAGCAAGACCAGCCTTCAGAAATCCACAGCTCTGGAGAGAGGGGGAAGGTCTGGCATAAGGAAGACTTACCCTTGGTGGAAGAGGGTCAGGTTAGAGAATACTTAAGCAAACTTGACATGCGTAAGTCCATGAGCCCTCATGGGATGCACCCACAAGTGNTTGACATGCGTAAGTCCATGAGCCCTCATGGGATGCACCCACAAGTGCTGATATCAGCACACTAGCTGATATCATTGCAAGGTCACTCTCAATTATCTTGATAATTATCATTATCACTCTCAATTATCTTGCCATGATCAAATGATCATGGCAACTGGAAGAGGTGTCTGGGGACTGGCAGAAAGCAAGT
>VZTL01074982.1:1387-13398 GCA_013400535.1 Scopus umbretta
TTTTTAAATGTTTTGGTGGTAGGTGATTGTCATGTTATCACTTTTTACTGATTAGGTCTCGATTACTCGTGCTGACCTTTCTAGAGTTTTTGCTGTAGGTTTTCTAAAATCAGATGACAATGGAAAAGGAGAGAAATGTAATTTTTAATATAAACAAATCTACTTCATAATAATGGTGGGAGACACTTTGGGGGGAAAAAAAAAATAAAATTGTCCCAAACAGAATTTTTATTACTTTTTTGAATTTTAGTTGTTGGGGGTATTTTTAGTGCCTGAACTCTCATAATAAAGTTCATGTATGCTGGTATTCTTGGCTGAAGTTAAAGTTTGAGTATGATAAGACTGCACCCAGAGACACCAGACACACTTCAATACTCTGCATAATGTTTTGTCTGTTGTTGTTTTTTTTTTTCCTATTATGTGCTTCTTTTTGGCTTATGGTTGATGTGTCTACCTCATTTTCAAATGAACAGCTTTGAATATGGTGTTAGTACATTCTGCACTTGAGTCAGCTTGTTTCCATGGGAGAATAACTGTTCCTGTATATGCCCCCTATTAAAACCAGCTGAAGTGTAACAAGGCTATCAGCACAATGCAGTCAAGTTTTGAAAGTATGGTTCTACTATAATTGTTGAACAAAGCATTATTATTCACCTGCAAACAGGTTCTCGCTGCAAAATGGCATGACTATAGTAGTTATAACTGCAGATGGTACTCCTTTTATCATATGGTGGTGATATGATCAAGTTATTAAAAAAGCAAATTTAAGAAAAAAGACATAGAAAATATTATATCACTTTTCTCTGAAATTCCCATTATTTTGTTTTTTAGGGGACCCAGCTTGGTGTGCTCCTATACAACATTTTCAGTTTTACTGCAGCTGTATTAGATGTCTGGATGTGTACTGTTCTTTTGCCTTTTTCCAAACTCTTAAAAAAATACTTTAATAGTTTTGCATTTTTTTTTTTGTTAAAGAAAGGTTTTTGCATGTTATACATTTCATCCAAAAGTAAAGCTTTGTTCTTAATAATTTCAAAACCAAAAATAACTTAAACATTGTTATAAAAACTACATTTTTGGATAATAGTAATTTACATTTCTTATGACTTTGCCTACCCTTTATTTGGTTTTTAAACGATAGCAGTTAAAAGCTACCAAAAATTACCCAGAGTAGAGGGGGAATAAATATGGGTGGAAATAAGACCAAATGCAAACATTCATCTTATGTTACAATTTACTCTTGGAAAGAGAGTGGGGTAGACAAGAAAGAACAACATGGTCAATTTCTGTTGAATCCAGCAATAGATGTTAAAATTTAAATTTCAGTAGCATAATGTCTGCATATAACAGCCAAAAAAAATTAATTAAAAAAAAAAAAACAACAAGCAAACGAGTCCCAGTACATCTTGTTATTCTAACAGGTGTTTCTGTATCCTTTCCCTATTGTAATTAAGTTCTGAATGACTCTCTGTAAACTGATTATACAAAATATTTTGGACAAGTAGTTAAAGTAAGGTTGATTTCAGACATGTGGCTCATCATTAATTGAATGAGTAGTTTATTGGTTTGTTGGCTAAAATGAAGACTGCTGTCAAAATGTGACTTCTTTAAAGCCCAAAGAAGGCCTTTCTTTCTCCTGCTTTCATGTTACATCACATGCTGCAACAAAAAACAAAACTATTACTGCGTCTTCAAGGAGGAATTTTTTTTGGTTGATAAAAGGAGATCACAGTAGTTGCCACACAACACAAAAAGGTGTTAGGAAATTACATTTTCCCTGTCAGAACAGTCTGTATATGTTTTTTCAACTTTTTCTTAGTTGCCTAGTAGCCTAAGGTACAGACTTAGGTTATGAGATTTGTGATATTGCAAAGCAGCAGATGTCAAAAAAGATAACTGATTCTGCTTAATTATGAGATAAATTAGATTTTGTAGGTTTCCTAGATATCTTCTGGCAGTCCAGGATAGTAGCTGGTACTTATGTAATGGATTAATTTAATCTTTAGCTTTCTAATTTTTGGTGTTAGAAGTTATATTTCAGTTTATTTTGGAACGGCATTTCATTAGTGACAGTTGTCACTTAATTTTGTTATCCTTTCATATACTGGATGCAATTGTAACTATAAAACTTAATTGCCAGTTTTCAATTGTCTGTTGTATTTTTCTTTCTCTTGGTTTTTCTATTTCATATTCTTAATAGGTAATCTAAAAGGACAATTCCTAAGTGCAGAACAGTGAGCCAAAGATGTATTTCCAAGAGAGTATTTATTTTTATTGCTGTAGTAGCTAAGTTCTGAGTCATAGACCAGTGGTCCATAGTGTTCCACACTTATAAAACCACAGTGTATCAAATTCACTCTTGTTGTTTAAAAAAGTGTGGGTTCCTCTATTCTTTCCCCTTTTGGGGGACTCTTCTAGTAATCACAGTTATGCACTTTCTGGTATCACAGAATGTTCTGACCACTGTGAAGGTGACTTAGACAGAAAATAGGATCTCCACTGTAACAGGAATGGTGGAAGCTATGTAGGGTTAGGAGAAATATTGCAAGTGTGCTGATGTTCTTCAGTGAATCTGATGTTCTTCAGTGAATCTGTGTTAGCTCAATATGCTAGTGTCCTTAGCTGCAGCACAAGTGGCCTAAAGAGGCCTAAAGAGGAATTAGCACTTTTGCCTGAATCTTTTAAGCTCACAAACTAGGATAAACGTTGAAATTTTCACCAACTTCTTTAATGATTAAATTATGAATTGGGGAAGTCAAACAAGGCATGTATTCCTTTCTTCAAATCCTGTTGTGAGGGTAGAAACCAAAAGATGAGAGGGTCAGGTGTAGTGGAAACCTCTTCAAACATTACAGCTAAATGTACCAGAGCTGAGCTATTGATGCTGATTTTTGACAACTTTTGGGTAATAATTGATTTGAATTTAAGTAAAGTGTATCTGTGTATAGATTTGCACTTACTCTTAAAGTATTACATGGTTCAAGATGAAATGACTATATTCTGGTGCTGTATTTGGTTTGTGTGGCAAGGTTTGGTAGCAAGGGGGCTGTTGGGGTGGCTTCTGTGAGAAGCTGGAAGAAGCTTCCCCTATGTCCAATAGAGCAAATGCCAGCTGGCTCCAAGACAGACCCCCCGCTGGGCAAGGCTGAGCCAATCGGTGATGGTGGTAGCGCCTCTGGGATAACATATTTAAGAAGGGGGGAAAAAAAAGCCTGCAGCTCAGCTGCAGCAGGAGAGAGGAGTGAGAATATGTGAGAGAAATAGCTATACAGGTATCAAGGTCAGTGAAGAAGGAGGGGGAGGAGATGCTCCAGACACCAGAGCAGAGATTCCCATACAGCCTGTGGTGAAGACCATGGTGAGGCAGGTTGTCCCCCTGCAGCCCATGGAGGTTAACAGTGGAGCAGATATCCACCTGCGGCCCATGGTGGACCCCATGCTGGAGCAGGTGGGTACACCCAAAAAAGGCTGTGATCCCATGGAGAGCCAACACTGGAGCAGGCTCCTGGAAGGATCTGTGACCCCATGGAGACAAGCCCATGCTGGAGCAGGTTTGCTGGCAGGACTTGTCCCCGCCATGAGGGACCCCTGTGGGGGCCTGTACCCTGTTGATGGGACACATGCTGGAGCACTTCGTGAAGAACTCTAGCCCATGGGAAGGACTCACACTGGAGAAGTTCATGGAGGACTGTCTCCCATGGGAGGGGCCCCACACTAGAGCAGAGGAAGAGTGTGAGCACTCTTGCCCCTAAGGAGGAAGGAGCAGCAGAGACAACGTGTGATGAACTGACTGCAACCCCCATTCTCTGTCCCCCTGAACCACTTGGAGGGAGAAGGCAGAGAAACGGGGAGTGAAATTGAGCCCAGGAAGAAGGGACAGGTTAGGAGAAGGTGTTTTAAGATTTGGTTTTATTTCTCATTACCCTTCTCAGTTTTGACTGGTAATAAATTAAATTGATTTTCCCCAGGTTGAGTCAGTTTTGCCCATGACCATAATTAGTGAGTGACCTCTCCCTGTCCTTATCTTGACCCACAAGCCTTTTGTTATATTTTCTCTCCCCTGTCCTGCTGAGGAGTGTGGGGGGGGGAGTGACAGAGTGGTTTTTGTGGGCACCTGGCATCCAGCCAGGGTCAACCCACCACAGGCGTGTGCATACTGTGATACAGACCTTGCTGGTACTCCCATGCAGTTGCTTCTCTTGTTCTCTGTGTGGACACACACACACGCACGCACATGCACGTGCACACCCATACATGCATACACACACAGAGTCTTTGCATTCATGAATTCCCAGACAGAGTTCTTTGCAATCCTTACTTATGCCATGAAGAGTTGTGATAGAGAGAAGTGTAAATAGCAGTCAAATTTTATTGCTGCTGGTATTTTTGTTGCTGTTCTGTTAGATTATTATTTTTTTTCTTTTTCACACATAGGAACTCAGCACTTCAGGGTTTACCAACAGTCAGGTTATTTGTATGTTGGCTTCTCTGGTAGGTAAGCAAAATAAAAGTTTTAGTATTATTTACTGGTTTACCACCTCATGTAAACTGCTGGCTTTCTTTGACAAAAGAATATTGGAAATGTTAAGAGGTAACAAATCTAAGACTATCATGATGGCTCATTATCTCACAACCTAAATTGGTGTGACTGAACTTCACACCTGTGAAGCAAAAGAAGGCAGCAGAAGTCAGTGTTTCTACATTTTTTTGGTATGCCTAGTGTATCCAGTATGCTCTGTAACACACAAAACCTTGGCAAAACTTGTAATTTCCAGATTGAAAATTAAAGCTATGTTGAGAGATCGTTTCTGTTTCCTCCTTCAGCTATCACTTCTAATATTAGATTACTACATGTAGGACTGAAGCACTCTAGTGTGGATAAGTAGTCTCACTGCATGTCAATATTCAACTCTTTCCTCATTTCTTCACTTACAGGTTTGACTTACAAAGAAGAGGTCAAGTACTATCACCCTCAGAAAAATATCATTTTTTTCAGTCACCCCAAAAGTAAATGTGTGTTCTAGCTACTAAGGAAATTCTTATTTATCTGGCTTTTGTTGAAAAATATAAATTGAATAAATGTTCATAAATGTTCATTTATGGCTGCTTTTCTGAGAAGTGATGATCTTCTGGGATTGATATTTAAGTGATTTCCTGTGATTCTTCAAGATCTCATGAAGTTCACAGCATCTATGTAAAATAAATTTCTAGTTCACTTCATAAGTAAAGACAGCTATCCTTATCCAGTCAATTTTCTTGCATCAGTTGACAAGGAATGCAGAACCAATAGACAGAAAACTATAACTGTTGCAGACAGCATTAATTCATGTGTTTATAGCAGCTGAACTAATATGCAGCAGGTAAAATATAGACATATAAAGGAATTAAAACAATTTTTACCTTATGTGTCTGTTAACATTCAGAATTCACAGACTGAAATTTTGTGGACTAGTTTTCTGCAAGTCTCTTTACTTATTCATAATTTTTCACAGGCACTGCTATCTCTGAAGTGCTTTTTGGTTTGTCAGAGAATTGGATAGAAGTATTTCCGAATATCTGGAATGAATCATCTGGAATGAATCTTGTCAACTTTGAAAGTCGTAGATGCAATATTTCAAGTTATGGTTCTTGCATTATTCCAGGCCATTTTTACTGACAATACTGTCTATACACATTTATCTATGTGGGGAAGGGA
The DNA here is from genome assembly GCA_013400535.1 of Scopus umbretta. Classification (NCBI taxonomy): domain Eukaryota; kingdom Metazoa; phylum Chordata; class Aves; order Pelecaniformes; family Scopidae; genus Scopus; species Scopus umbretta. The sequence goes on from VZTL01074982.1 coordinate 7,083, forward strand.
AGGAATTAAGCACTGGTAATACTAAATAGCAGTAGAATTGTAATTTGTGTTTGTACCTAACTAAATATTAGTGATAACGGTCTACTGTCTGAAGCAGGGTGAATGTTTTCATACCTTAACTCAGAAAGGACGTGGGTTGTGTAACCTTGGCCTTCTGGATGTGGGCTGGCAACAGAGCAATTAACTGAAAAATAGAGTGTATTTAGTAAAGCCATTTACTATGTCAGACCATAATAGTAGTATTTCTCATTTACTTTTAATAGAATAGAAATATTAATTTTGTCTGTCTTTCTGTTTGCAAGTTCTCTGCCTGCATGAATGGAGCTCAGGCTTCAAATGTAACTTTGGGTACAAATAATGAAACTCATTTCACTTAATTTAGTAGAATGGGCTATTTTAGGATACAGTTCATTTCACCCTGAAATGGACACCTCTCTGAAAATTTCTGTTATCCAACAAGTCACACGTGCAACATAAACATAGTAAATGAAGTATGAGAGTGCAAGTTCCCCAAATTACTAGTTCACTGCACTTAGAAGCTCAAAATAAATTTTATTCAGTTCAGTCATTACAAATGTCATTCTGACATATTGTTGACCATTTGGGAACTATAGGAGCTGAAAATTACAGTAATAGATGGTGGAGATGGGAATTATGGACTATTTCTTTCATATAATCACTAATGTGTTTTTTTCAATACTAAGAAAAATTAAAAGTTGATAATAATTGTTCAACTTTGCAGATGATGGGCCAGATTTCTTCAAATTTGACTTTCAGTGGAGTTTCATTCTATTTATGTTCTAAGTTGTTCAGGGTAATGATTACTTTTTCTGCTTGCTTTTACCATGGTGTAATGGTGCTGCACTTAGTCTAATGGTACCAAGCACCAAGATGGTAAGAAACATGGCTTTTGTTCTTAGGTCACTTTCACACATTTATAGGCTGCATTGCTTCTGTTTCTTTTCAAAGTTGGTCCCATGCTATACCTTTACAAAAATAAAGATATAAAATAAATCCTGCTGTCATTTTCCACCTGCACTGATTTATGATTTCTGACCAAATGCCAACTTTAGCACAATGTAGGTACGGTATTGTTCCAATGTATGTACACAACACCAGTGCTCAGGAGGAAATAGCAGATTGTACACAAGATTGCTGGGAAAGCACAGGATGATAGTGATAGCTAGACAGTTCTGTAATTGTTCCGCTGAAAGGACTGTTCTTTCTTTGTCAGTTTCTGGAATAAGGGAATCGCCATGCTGCGATAAACTGTGGCAGTGACATTTGACAATTTATACCAGCTGCAAATATGCCACAGTGTTTGTTTGTTTGTTTTTTTTTAAATCCCATTCTCTTTTCCATATAACCTCTGCCATTGCTTACATTCTAAGTACAGAAACATACTTGTTAGTATAAAGGAGGAATCTTTTAAAATAAGTCTTGAATAAGTTTTGGGCCCCTCACTACAAGAAGGACATCAAGGTGCTGGAGCGTGTCCNAAGTCTTTGTCTGAAATTCTTACCTTAGGAACCTAGATAATATAGCAAATGTGATCAGATACAAATTTTAAAAAATACAATATATGTTTCAGCTATGTACCTTTACACAGTGTCTTTATCCATACATATTGGAAAATGTAACAGTATTTTTATTCCCAGCAGTAGTCAGATTTCTTGCCATAACTCCAGATAAGAACTTGGGATCTCATTTGTGTTTTTTTTCTGTTCTTAATCAAAAGTAGCTCTGAAATCTGCAGCATGCTTACACCAAGTTAAAAAAAGGAGAATCAAGAAAAAGCAGCAGAACTGATATATGCAAACGAAAAGGTAGAACAGCACAAAACTGAAGTTAAAATACTGAGAATTCTTAGGAAATCTCAGGGAGCTAAATAGTCACTAGTTGAGGTAGGTCAGAGTAGAAGTGACCAGTAGTATGCTATTTTGTCAGAAGCAGCTGACTGGCATATGAACAAGTAATACTATTAATTTTGCAAATTTATATTTTTACTGGGAATTAATCAAGACTTAAATTCTGAATTTGGACAAGGATCGGTCTAATCCATTGTTGATACTATTCCTTTCATATCTCCCCTCTATACATATATTTGCTTTCCCACCAGTGTGTGTGTGTGTTTGTACACACTTCAAAATTTTTGCCAGTGTTTTTATATATCATTGAGACTATGACAAGATAATTTATAAAACACTGCATTTTTTTCTGGTAAAATGTTAATCATGTTCAAAATGTAATTAACTAAGTTTCAACAGTCATGTTAGTATAAATTAAAAGAAGCTGATTTTTGCTCAGGTCTCAGAATGATTTACTTTGAAGGGGACTGAAGGAGTTATAAATTAAAATTGTTAATGAGATGTGATAAACTAAAGTTTAGTATCTAAAAAATGGTATTGGGCAGAAGCAATGCACTTTTGTTAATGAACTGTAATTGTAAATAATCTTTAGCAATTTCTTTAAATTCAGGTTTAAGATACTCATGAATATTTAATTTTATATTTCCCTCAAAAGAGACATTATGAGAGAGATTAATCTTTTCCTTTAAAAGTGTATGTGCAAGGTATGCGTTCTTCCTTTTCTCTGTCTGTCTTCTTTCTGAAAATAGTCTGGCTTGAAAAATGCTTTCTCACCAGTCTCAGAGTAAAGATTTTTCTGTGTGTGTGAATAAAGTAGTTTTAGTTAGCTCATGAAAGTAGCTGCCTTTCCCATTCTCTGCAAAATGGCTGGACTTACATCATTACACTTCATTTCAAGGATCAGTCTTCCTCTAGAAAGGCATGAAAGTCACATATTCGCTCTATTCTGAATTCATGAGAGAGACAGACAGAGGTGAATTACTAGCTGCATTTTGAAATCTATAAGAATCCTTTCACAGTCATGATACAGTGTAAAGAAGACCTCTCCCTACCATTCACCTTTGATTTTTTTGCTTGTATAGATGTGTGTAAAGATAAACATTTTCCTATCAAATAGTAAATTATAGCAATTATATATAGCAAAAATAGCAAATTGTAAAATAACACAATGTGTAAAAACTCAAGTGAAGATGAACTAAAAAAGAAGTTCTTCCCTTACCCTGAAGAATAAGTGGGTTTTTAACTTGAGCATTTGTTAGAAAGTTTTTCATTTCCTATGGTTGACTTCCTGATGGTCAAATAAACCCAAAGACCAGACCCGAGAAAATGGATCTCTAAGAAAAGATAGGAATGGTAGGATTAATAGGAAAATACAGGATGGTAGTCATTGATAGGTTTTTGAGGTTCCGGAGTTTTTGGGTTTTTTGTTTGCTTGGTTTGGGTTTTGTTGTTGTTGTTGTTGTTGTTGTTTGTTTGTTTAAGTTCAAACTCTTGCTATATATGTTCCTGTTTAAAAACTTCAGCTGACCCACTCTAGGTGGAAAAACTGAAATTTGTATCATAGCATGCTTGTTCATGATCTTCCTTAGTCTTGATCTGAACCTCACCTCTGCTTTAACAGGCGACCCAACTGCTTGCTTGTAGATTGTTGCACACTCATAACCTTAACTGTCACAGGCTCAGAGTTATTTAAAAATTGGGGTACCATATCAAGAATCACAAACTATTGAGATACAGTGGGGTTATCTTTGCAGAGAAAAAACACTGGATTGGCTGCAAAATGCATTAGGAACCTTGTCTCTATACTTTTTATCAATAATGTCTGTACAGTATCAATAACATATGGTAGTACACTATAAATAAATATACCTATATTGGGTGTTCATGCTCAATCATTTTTTGATGATAAGGATGCATAATCAAAAGTGTTTTGAGACCACTGGACTAGACCATCTCCAGAGGTGCTTTCCACCCTCAGCATTTCTGTGACTCTGTAATTCTGAAATTAACTGGCACAGCTGCTAGAAGTGTCAATAAAGGGTTTATGTAAGGAATTAATAAAAAATAATTTAACTTCCTTTACTAAAATATACAAGTTACTGTACTGTAAGGAGATTTTATAAAACTACAGCTCAGCTTGAACCTTTTTTATTGTGTGGAAAGGCAGATTTCAAGTCTGATGTTGTTTACCTACTGAATTCCCTGATATTCAGTAAAAGTCTTCTCTCTGAGTCTTTCTGGGGTAATAAGTATAACAAAGGAAGAATGCCTCCAGTAGTGGAGTAATGTGTTTTCCAATGTGTTTTTTAAAATATGCTTGTGTAAAGGGGAAGAGAGAGAGACCTTGTATTTTGAGAGAAAGTATCACATTTATACTTATGTTCTTTTCCCTAACGCAGCAGTTTATCAGTGATTTACAAAAAGTATAGGTACTCTTTTCAGTTTAAATCTGAGTGGTAGGCATAAAGGGAGAAAACTAAATGCTAATGTAAGTTTCTCTAGATAGCACTTACCTATAGTATGTTCGCTGTTAATATACATTACACAAAAGAATTGTACTTAACACTACAGAAAATGTTCTTAACACACCACAAAAGTAGTTTGTTTTCTCTGTTTCATTGCCAGGAAATTATCTTGTGTATGCAGATGAAATGCGCAATGTGATTATTTATATTCTCAGACCCATAGGAAGATGGAAAGTTCTTAGTCTTTCTGACCCTGCTGCTTTTTATTTTACTATATGATCTATATTAACTTTCACTGGCCTTCTTAGGAGTACATTTACATAGTCATAGCCTAACCTAGCAGATTTTGAAGGGATATTTGACATGCAGTTAATACTCAGTCTGACTTATGCAGATCAGTGTAGCAATCTGAGGTGCTGTCAGATTTTCTCATTATTTTATGTGCTATTTAGGACATGAATCATTGAAGTGATCAAGTCTTTTCTGGTGTAAGTGTGGTTCCAAACACTATTGTCATTGAGCTCATAGTAAGCTCTCCAATTTCAAGGATAAAGGGTTTCATTTTTTCTTTAGATTTGTTATTCTCAAGTGAAATAAATTTTACAATGTGTAGTAACAAGATATAGAAACTTAAGTTTTATATGTGAAATTATGTTTATGTACAGCTCTAGATATTGCTGCAAATATTAACATTACCCTGTTCCAAACAAGATAATAGCTCATTATTACAATATCTTCCTGTATGATGGAATATGTTTTCTTTTTTTCCTATGGTTATAAAGGTTTAGATTCTAATTGTGTGGCTGTAGATGAACTTCTTTACTATGAGTTAAGAAAACTAGATTATTCTCATGAGAGACGAGAAAGAGATACTCCTTTAAAGACTTGCAACAAATATTTTTTTGCTGTTGAAAAACACACTTACACAATTAGAGTATACATGATGAACAAGGTGCAAGCAATACCACTTATTTATAAACAACAAAATGTTTTATCTCCAATACAACATAATGTGGAGCTGTTTAGAGATGAAGAAAGTTTTACTGCAGAAAACGTTTCAGTAAATAAATAAATTCAGAAACACTTATATTTTAAAACACTGCTAGGGTATTGCAAGATACTGCTTCATTATTTAATGTCTTTTGTTAGCATGAATTCTTATTTGGTCTCTACTCACTATAATGTCTTGTGGTTTGTATTAATGAAAAATAGTTGGGGCATTTTATTTACATAGTCATTTTAGAACTGTATTTACATTATTCCAAAAGTTTTTGTGTTAACCTTTTTGTGTTTTCACTTTATCAAAAAAAAAAGTTAAAGATGAAAATGTCAAGAATAATGTTAAGCCTATCTCATGTATTTTCTGACAGTAATCTGCAGTTAAGGATGCAGTGAGATTTGTGCTTCACAGAAATACCTAAACTGATTTAAGACTTTCAAAGACGGGAAGTATGTTTAAGCATCATCTTTACTGAGTTTAATCTCAGTGAACAATAACAGACTTTACACTTAACTTGAAAACTGGCAGTTGGAACAGTAGGGAATAGAGAAGAAAGAAGTATATCACAGAGAAAATGTGACTCTAAACTAAGAAGTAGCATGACAGGAGCAATAAATGTATGGATGGAAAATGAGATCTGCTAAGATCTTGCTTTAGGGACAGTAGATGAACAAGTGCATAAGGCCTTCTACACACAGCTAGAAGCAGCCTCACATTCACCAGGCACTGGTCCTCCTGGAGGACTTCAACCACCCTGATGTCTGCTGGAGAGACAGCACAGCAGGGCAAAAGCAATCTAGGAGGTTCCTGGAGAGCATCAGTGACAACATCCTGATGCAAGCAATAGAGGAGCCAATGAGGAGAGGTGAGCCTCTGCTGTACCTCATGCTCACAAACAAGGAGGGACTCATTGGGCATGTGAAGGTTGAAGGCAGACTTGGCTCCAGTGACCATGAGGTAGTGGAGTTCAGGATCCTGAGAGG
>VZTL01074984.1:3155-15326 GCA_013400535.1 Scopus umbretta
CAACCAGACATTTTTCAAAGAAAACTTATAAAAATGGTTGCTGTTAGGTCATAACTAAAAAAACAATTGTCCTAAGTAAGTGCATTCCAACGGTATCCTGAACAATGCACCCCAATAGCTTCCATGACATTTTCTGTCTCTTCACATAAAAGCAGGAGTTAGTCTAAATAGCAAGTATTACATTTCAATGAGATCATGACATTAGCGTGAAGACAGCAGGAAAATAAGGGCAGAGGCCTCATGTAGTAAAAACCAGTATAGTTTTACAGAAGATATAAGAATGGCTGTAGTTTGCCCAAACCAACGTCTGAGCAGGCCTGCTGGTCTGTTTAATAGTATCCAGCTGCAGATGCCCAGGAAGGACTATGAAAACAGGGCAAACATGCAGTTATCCTGCTTGTGCTACAGTTTCCAGATTTCCACATATCAGTGGAGCTTCAGTGATTTACACTGCCGAAACATGTGACCCCCTTTTTATTTTTTTCAATCAAAAAAGAAAACATTAGTTCAGCAGTAAGGATATGAAAATTAAAACAAACCAAATAACCTTCCTAAAGTACCTTTTGCAGTTGCCTTGTAACAACCAGAATTAATTTTGTTAGTTGCTGCTATTATTTTTAAGACTTGCAGTTGCAGAATGCATCATTTTCCATCAAAAGAATGAGAATACCTGTAGTCTTTATATAACTTTAATGCAGCAGTAATGCTATACAGCTCTGAAATATAGAAATATTTTATAATAACAATACTGCTGCTTAGAGAATGTGGCCTTTAACCAATTTGTTTAATATTACTTCAGTCATTGTGACACCTTAATAGCTTACTGATAAAATAACACTATTAGCACACTATGCTACAAGTCACCATTGCCAGAGCTCCCATGATGATGCAGCAAATTATGAAACTAAAGCACAAAGTAATATTCTAACAGGTACTGTTTGGATTTACATGCTGTTGGCTTGCATTGTTGATTGCAATGGGGCTCTGGTTGCTTCTGTATTTGGCTGTTTTTCCTATTTTTACATTCACAAATTTACACTCTGACCTATTTTCTGCTCCTACCCAGTACAAGTTAATTGTGAGGTTAATGAGTTTATGGTGACTGGGGATATGTACCAGATGGCATAGTCTGCCAAATGTTGCTTAATTTACACATGGAGTTTCTATTAATTAAATGGCCTTAAATGTCATCAGCTTTTTAGTTGTAAAATAAATCTGACTCCTTGGGTGTGGAGTTCCTGGGTGTTACCACATATGTTAGTAAAGACATCTCACAATCATCAAATGTCTCTAAGTGCAGAAAAGTCACTCAGACTGTGCACTCTGTACCAGCCAAGAGTCTTACCATTTACACATCTGCCTATGGATGTGCTTAATTACTTTACATGTAGGTTTCTTCCAGCACTTTAACTTACACAACACATGACTGTCTCCCAGGTTTGTCATGGACTTCAGATATTTGTGAGGGTCAGATGTCCAATCTGTGGAGTTATATTTTTAAACTTACCTTTCTTTCTCCTTTCCTCAAGCTTTTTAAGACAGTGGGACTCTACTTTTGACTTTTTGAAATATCTAATGAATATGTATGCTACAAGGACCGTTAGGTTGTGATTCAATGCTGTGGATAGATAGTATAACTTATTAAAAAATCATCAGCTGGGAAAATGATAGGAATGTCCTAGATTTTAGTATGGTTAATGAGCCTATTAGGAAACAGCTGAAAAGAGGAGAGGGGGTGGAAGAAAAGACTAGCTCAGTTTAGTTCTACCAGAGTCTCCCTTACGCAAGCTAGAAATGATTGACAGCAGCCGTTCCAGCTTGTTCTCATGATCACACAGCCAGAAAGAAAAGCTTAGGCTGCGCTGTTTCCATCACACTATGTGGACTCTTGGGGCTTTTTGGAGCGTGACTGCAAAGGTGGGCCTTGAGAAGCCTGGCAGAATCCACTCTGAGAAAATGATGATAGCAGAATGAACAAGCACATCTCTCTCATCTTGGGTCTGGTCCTTGACAAGTTTCAGGTGTTGCTGAGATCCATTTGATGCATCACTCTTGCAGTGGATATGTGGGCAGCTCAGGACTGCTGGAGTTCTCCCAGATGCATTTCTGAACTTAGGAAGAGGGTGATTTGAAGCCAGAATGCCTGAATCAGTGCTGGACATTCATTGCTGCATGATGTGGCATATTATAAGGTCACCAGTGGTACTACACGTGTGCAAGCAGTTTGATATGCCATTAGATGTTTCTGGTGCAAAAAATACTTGCAATTAAGAGACCAGCTTTTCATGTTCTTTTCCCCAGCAACTCTGTAAGGCCCTACTTCAGAATTGTTCTGAAGCTTCAAGCTTTCCTTTACAACCACCAGTTATGTCTGGTTGCTTAGGGAGTAAAGGAGGATTTAATCAGATCTCCATTTTTCTTCATTATCAAAAGTACCTTTACAAAAGATATAAGTTTAAATTGCTAAAAATGTTAACATGTCATTTGGTTAAAAGGCTTACATTTTCTAGTGAAAATGCTTCCATTGCTGTGTCTAATACTAAGAAAGTCAATCTTTGTGCTGTTTAATTATGAAAAACACTGCTAGGATGCAAATATACAGACTGTGTGGATCACATTACCACAGCTTATGGCTCGCACCTGGGATTCCCAGCCATAGCAAGCCAGTTGTCTCAAAGCTGGCAGCTAAATAGGCAGACACTATCTCCTGCACTTTCACCCGTTCTGCAGAAAATATGGAGCTGGTGCAGCTTTTGTGGTAGTGGCATCCAGACTCAAACAGAAGTGGCCACTCCTGTGCCCTGCTTGTATACTGGATTGATCTCATTTTCCTAGTCCATAAGTGTCAGCTGAAAAATCTAGCCAGTGGATAAGATCTCTACAACTTGTAGACAATGCTCATCTGCCTCAAATTCAGTTGGAAAAAAAAAACAAACAGTAAATGTCCCCTGTCCTTCTAAAGGAGTAGAAGTGTCTGAAAATGTCACTGAAACTCTAGGATGGTGGGACCAGCCAACAGAGCTAGTGAGAAAGAGATTTGGCTTGTGTTATTATTTGGAGATGTTACAGCCTGGGGAGGAGGCCTGTGAATTGTATTCTGCTAGTTGAAGGAGGCATTTTTCTGTTGCTTAAGTATTAACATGGCTGTATATGTGGAAAGATGCCTTCCAGTAGAGGAGAGATGATACTAATTTTAAGTGGTCTGATGTGAAAAGAGGAGGTTGGCTGGCTCAGGACCCCAGGGTAAGATGTCAGTCTAATGTGTTTCAGTAGTGTGAGTTCAGTGCAGGGAATATCAGGGAAGAGCAAAGAATTTCTCTAGCTGTGAACCTACAGGCTGCTCCTTACATGTGCCTCCCCTGGGCTTCACAAAGGCAGTGATAAGGTACAGAAGTGTGCCTGCATGGTCAAAACTGTAGGATAAGTGAAGTCCTCGTTCTTCAGCTTTAAGATGTTGTTTGTATTACAGTAGTATTAAAGTAATAAATTCATAGAAAGGGAAGCTGGTTTTCCCCTACAGAGCTAAAGCTCTGACCTGGCCAGCAGACCAAGCACAGAGAGAGGAGGGGTGTGAGGACAGTGCCTTTTGTGCTGGGCCTCCCCATTTTCCTACAGTTAGCACAAACCCACCTGCCTCACCCTCCAAGGAATCGAACTTTAAATAGACTTACTTTTATAAAATACAAACTTATCTGGAAAGACAGAACAATTCTCAGTCAACATGCTGGATGATTTGAGGAAAAAATATTTACTTTGCATTTTCTGAAAACACATACATAATACTTCTGCTTATGCTTGTTTTATACGAGGATCTCTAGCATCTTGTCAGTTTTAATTTTTTTGCATTTTTACACTCTCCTGCTTGTTTTCATGGAAGAACAAGCCACTGGCCTTTTTTGCTTTTTTCCTTTTCTTCTTCCTTCTTTTTATCCTCTTCCATGGTTACACTCCTACTTACCAATTTTTATGTTATGACAGCAGCTACAGACTCAGTTGTGCCTTAGAGCTGCGCAGGGATTGTGTGAGATACTGCGAATCCACAGACACAGCAGGCAATGCTTGTTGGGGGGAGGATGAGGACATGACGCAGGGGTATGGTGAGTCACCAGGTGTCACACGGAACTGCAGCAGCAGAGGGAAAGGTTGGCACAGAGGTCCTCACGATGCCAGATGCCCTGTGCCGGTGACAGCCCTGTTTCAGCCTGCTTTTCCTGTACTTGGAGGAGGATGTTTCACAGCTTCAAAGGAGGATGTCATTAGTTTGATAATGTGCACCAAATCCTGGTAGAGAACTTCCTGCCAATTTGTCTTTTGGTTCAGCAGAACAGGTTCAGTCCTACACCACCACACTTGGAATGTATGTGTTGTGTTACAAGATTCAAAAAGCTAGTAGACTGATTCAGCCCATACTTCAACAGCCTCTCTGCAAGGATGTTAGAGGACACATAGTCAAAAGCCTTACTGAAGTCCAGGCAGTAGTAGTCCAGGTAGTATCCATTACTCTCCCCTCATCTACCAAGCCAGTCACTTCATTGTAGAAAGTTATCAGGTTGATTGAACATGAATTCCTCTTTGTGGCTCTGTGCTGTCTATTCCCGATCACCTTCTTGTCCTTCATGTGCCCTGGAAATGCTGTCCAGGATTAGCTGCTCCATCACCTTCCCAGGGATTGAGGTGAGGCTGACTGGTCTGTAGTTTCCCAGGTCTTCCTTCTTGCCCTTTTTAAACACAGGAGTACTATTTGCTTTCCTCCAGTCCTCCAGCACTCCTCCCATCTGCCATGATCGATCAAAGATTACCAAGTGTGGATTCTCAATGACAGCAAAGCAGCTCCTCCAGCACTTGTGGGCACATCCCATCAGGGTCCATGATCTTATGTATGTCCAGTTTGCTTAAGTATTCTCTAACTTGATCCTCTTCCACCAGAGATGAGTCTTCCTTGCTCCAGCCTTTCTCCCTGGTCTCTGGGTGCCCAGTGTCTAGAGGGCCAGTCTCAGTAGCAAAGACATCTCCTCATATATGTATTTAATCTTGCATTTGTAACAGAGTTGCAGCTGAAATTACTTTTTGAAGTGACACTTCAGTGTGCTGAAATGTTTCTTCCCTTGCTTTCCTCTAATACAATAACCAGCCTATATCTCTCTGCTCTGGTTGTGTAAGTGGAAGACTCAAACTAAAATTGTGAGAGTAAATGCAGATGCTTAAGCACTTAAACCTTAAATCACCCAAAAATCTCTGCTTAGGGGCATGTATGCAAAGTTAGAAGAAAATCTGCGTCCCATGGGCTCAGCTGTGTCCTGTCAGACTTGGGCACACAGGATCCCTTCTTTGTGCACGTCATTTCTTGTGAAGAGGGCCAAATGCATCTGTTACAAGGATTTCCCCTGTCCTGAGTATTGCATTACTAGCTTTGTGGTGAGGAACTGTACGCAAGGAAGATTTGCCTCCTTGTTTGAACTCCACCTCCCATGCTGAGGGAGCAGTCCTGGCAAAGCATAATGCAACATTCACCAGGCACTATCCTCTTGGGATGGGATTGTCCCTTCTCTCTCCGCACCCTGCGGACAATGCTTTTGGGGATGTCCCTGCCTGCTGCTGCCCTTTGTGGCTGTATAAGCAGGCAGAGCTGCTGCCCAACAGGGGCTCTCTGTGCTGATGCCAGCCCTCTGGGTACCAGCGTGTCCCTGGCACTGGTGCACCTAGCTGCTGGTTCCCTTTTGCAGAAGGGACTGTGTGTGAGGGCACTTGCCAAGGGAAATCTTGTGCCACTGCCTCCCCTTTAAACAGCTCTTATCCCATTGGGGTATGGCTTGATCCTGTTGCTGTGTCTCAGCTACAGTGGCTGTGTGTTTCCCTGCTGTATTTGTCTGAGCTGTAGTGACTGTAATTCAGTGATTACTGCAGTTATTTAATCTGCTTAGGGAGCAGAGAAGGAAAGCCAAGAGGAGAAAATATTTCCAGAAGATTTCTAAATGTGCTTTTTTTTTACCTCTCTATTTTTCTGCCTTGTGAAGAAATGAGGAAGGAGAAAAATCTAGTTTGGGCTGTGATAAAGAGGCATTTTTTTCCTCACCCAACAACACTGATTAAGCTGGAGGCAGGAAAGCATATTCATTTCCACACTCCTGTTCCAAATTTGTGCCACCTGCCAGAGGAATTGAACCTGATAGATTCCGTTAACACCATGAGATGCTAATGCTATACTGGCTCTGTAGCCTTTTTGCTTGGAACACCATCATCATGGTGAATGTTTTTCTTTCCAAAATTGTTTTTGCAACAATGAAAATAGGCAAAGACTATTCTGTGTTGTGAGGCCAGAAATGCTTAAGTAGAAATTTCCAGATTTAGTGTAATGAGGCTGCAGTCACTTGGAGTAAAATGCTGTAGCTATGTACCACAGGCTGTAGTGTGCTAAATGCTGGACAGTGATGTCTTGGCCTTGACAGAGCACTGTGAGCAGCTGCTTAACTTCAAACTGTGTCTGAAAGTACTGCCAAGCAAAGGAAAAGTTTATTTTGACCTCTGTTAGGTTTGCTTTCTAATACACTGCAGTAGGGGGGAGTAGGAACAGATCTTTCAAAGCTCATTATACCTAAACCCTGAACATTAATACAAAAGATATTTTTTTTTCTTGTTCCCCTGTCCACAAGCAGTGGGCTTGGATGTCTGCATTACTTTACTCTTGAGCTGATAAAGTCTAACTGCTACTTAGACTATATTCTTCCCTAGAGAAGAAAGTTTATAAAGACCTGTCTTTTTAAAGCATTGACCCAACATAACTCTGCAGCTGTTCTGACAATCCCAGTAAAAATCATAATGATCATAGAGCTAGATGATCTTTTTCTTTTTTTTTTTTTTTCCTGATTAATGAATTTGTTAGAAAGTGATTTTTTCACTTGGGACTGGAGAAAATCACATTAAAACACTTGCAAAGATAAGAGCCAAATCTTCCTTAGAAGGAATAAATGAGTGAAGAAAATATTTTACTGAAAGCATGCAAATATTACACTTCTACTCTTTTCATAATAAAGCATAAACTTTTACAAAGAATTTGCAGGTGGCCTATGTTAAAACAAATAGATTAAATTAGGGTTAGGTATTCAGTAAATAACCCATTTTCAGCAAAATAACATGTCTTTTGCATTTTCTTGACCTATTTGTTTCCTACTATATAGAAATGCTGAATAAAAATGAAATGCCCTGTAGAAAAACATAAAGCATGGCAGAGGTTGATCTGAAAACCACCTTTACTCTAAAATTCTATGTTATAATATTAAAAAAGCAAAGGAGCTATTGCAGTAAGCTATAGAACAAATACAGAACTTATGGAGAACTTTTAAAAAGCAAGAAGCTACCAGAGATTAAGTTTCCTTAAAACTGAGCTCCTAGTAAGAGCTATTCAGAAACTGACTGATAGAGCAGGTTGCTGTCCTTGGGTTGCCTCCAGATCCATGCACGTTTCCTGAACATGTGAAGCCTGTGTCCTGTGCCCAAAACCCAGGAATGCAGGGTCTGACCCAGACTCGAAGGGATCCATGATGATAACATAGCAGCACCTGGGACTTCAGGGCCTTCAGGTGCTAGGGTCTGCTTTCCTTCTTTTGCTGTCATGTTAGAAAATGGTCAAGCTGAAAAAGAAGCTCCTAAAATCTTGGGACTGTTTGAAAATATAAGTGCTGGTGTTCCTGGAGCAGATTTTCCTCTAACACTTCCAGATGACGAGAAATTTCCAAGACTTTGCTCTTGTTCAGACCAAAAGCAGGATCTGAGCTTCAAATTTCCTCTGAGCCAGGGATACCTGGTTGCAGACAAATCTGCTTAATATCCTGTACCTTGGAAAGTGAGACTGCTTTCCCTGCAAACAGCTCTGCTTATTACTCTGTGCCCAAAAGCCATTTCTGCCACTGCAAAATGGTCACACAAACACAATAACATTTCCTCTCATTTTGCTCAGAATTGAATTACCAAGAAAAGTTCAGAGCAAGGAAAAGTGTTACACTGTCTTTGTAAATCCAGGCTCCTTTCACCTCCTCTGTCTACCTCCCTCTAGGCTGGAGTGCAATTTATCCAATATATTATCCTGGATCTTAAGTCTTAAGTGTGTGATTTTTTTAAACCAAGAACAAGCTCCCATTTATCCTTGAGTGTACTTTTGTGCAATTTTAGATACTCTGTGATCCTTTGGTCCATGCTGCAAAACTGCTGCAGGGACCAAAGTTTCCATTCTGTGGATGGAGTAGTCTCTGGCTTTTCCTAAACGTTTGCTAAAATACTGCCCACATTTCTTCTACCACATACTATTCTTAGTATAATTTTTCTGGATGACACCCCCTTACCTGAAGCCATTTTCTCACTAGGGAAAATGGAACAGACTGGTCTGAATGCCTACACTGGGTTTTCTCATGAATCATGGAGCGCTCCAGATGCATCCTCTTTCTGCATGGGAAAGCTGCGCTTTGCAGGGAGCACACCACTCCACTCCAGTGTGTGCTGCAGTCAGACAGGGAGGATGAGTATGATTGGTGGCAGCAGGCAGCTCTTTTTTTCCTTGGGATTAAGAAATAGGTGTTTTGCCTAGGGCTCAGTGTCTGTTGCTGATAACCTGCATTATCAGGAGGGATAACCACTGTGCAGAGAGATGAGTTAGGGATGACCTTGTACGTTAGCATTGGCACATTTCACCAAATCAATAAATTGCAGTCACACAGCTTGGCTGTACGAGAGATGCCTGCAGCATTTCCAGTCTGTTTTTCATTCCTACACAGGAACTAGTGACCTCGCAGTCCTTGCATCTGTGGCACTCCCTGGGAAAGGGAGGTTCTAATGCATGAAATGTAGCGCTCTCACAGCAGTGGGTTATACATAGAGGAAATTCTAGAATGCAATTGCCTACCAGGTGGAAAGCAGTAGAAATAGGTTAGCTATGGAGAAAGGACTGCAGACAGAAGTTCAGATTGAGAACGAGGATGGTGACCAAAAGAATTGCAACTGTCAGCTCTAAAGAGGACACTGCAGCCCCGTAGCAAAAGCCGGAGGGAGGCCTGCAATAGAAAAAGAGTGAACATTAGGCTGCCGATGAAAACCTAATACACACATCTGCATATTGGTGAATGTGGATAGTAAAAAAACCCTGATTTTGTGCAATAAATGTGGTGTTGAATTGATTTGAATCCAGCCCTGCTATTTCTTTCCACTGTTGTCAAATTTTAAAACTTCATGGGTCAAATTCCCAAAACATGACGAAATCAGTTTTAAGCCACTGGGAGATCAGGAGGAAAAAAAACATTTTAGAAATGCCAAGATTTTAGTAGTCTTTTAAGGTCTGTAGAGTGTAGTCTAGTTGAGTTTTCCAACTACTTCATGATAACCATAAAGAATAGAATTGTTTTATTTCCTTGCTTTCACAAAACAGATAATGAAAGGGAGCCTGATTTGTAAAGACCTATTCATACATGTTCAAAAAGAGTTAAATTCTAAAGTAAACCTACTTGGAAGAATGCAATTGTAAGGAGACCTTTTGTGGGAAGATTATTGAACAATACATTGAGGAATAAGCAAAAATTGATATTTTTTTATCTCTTCTAAACCCTTTAGAAAGTTGTGCAGACAAGTTTTTGCTCAGAATGTCTTCTGGGGTTATGAAAATAATAAATTATCAGAAATCTTTGACCACTGACCAAAATCAGCCTCCCCCTTTGTCCAGATTTAGTAAACCTTCATCAGCCCTACCACACACTGGAATCACACCAGATTTATTTCTTGTGACCTGACCTTGCTGCAACTTTCCCACATAGTGTCATGGAGCTTCATATGTTTTTTCACCTGTTTATTTGTCACTTGTATTGAATCATCCACTTTGTGTTATCAGAAGAAAAAAATACTGACTGCTAAACAGTATTAAAAATAAACCCTTTGATCTAGCAATCATTCTGGATTGCTGAAATATCTTGGCTACAAAAAATGACTGAGATGAGCATCAAACATGTTCATTATTCTCAAAAGAAAAAAACTCATTAATTGAAGGGAAACCAAACAAAACCCCAAAGAATAAGTAGAAAAATGACACTTTTCTCCTAACACATGCTAAACAGAGCTTTTGAATATTTACAAATGGTTTAAGGTCCCAAATTTCCCATTCAGAACGGGAAGCAGAGGTTAGGGACATGTTGATAGAGAGGTCAAATCATAATTTTTACCACAGGTAACACATTCAGATGAACGAAGAACATGTGGGAAGGCCTATCCTGACTCTTACCATGAGTAAATCACTATCTAGTTATTAGCTGTTCCTTCTGTAAATTTGCATCTATTATAAACTGGGACAGCAGTCCTTGTTTGCCACAGGTGAAACCACCTATGTGTCCATCACATCCATCTCACTGAATTTAGCAAAACTGAAATTGGAGTTGCCCAGATGTGAAATAGGCCCAATGAGAGCTTATGCCCATGTCATACTTCCTGGAAGCCTCACCACACAAAAGAAACAATGAAGGAAAGAAACAAACAACGCATCTTTTCCAAGTATTATAATTGGTTGGTTTTGTTTTGTTTTGTTGGTATTTTATTTTATTTTATTTTATCTTATTTTATTTTATTTTTCCACCTCATATCAGAGTTCTAATTCTAATGCAGATTATTGGTAGTGACTCTATTGTGTGAAGAGCTTAAATAAATCTTCTTGTTAACTCACCCAGCCCCTGGCCATTGTATTGATTTTAATATGTGCTAGACACCTAATTTTGTCCTACTTATTTTTCATAGCTACAAGGTCAGCCCTTGCTATGGTGCTTCAGAGATTTCATCAGGATGCCCCAGTGATTTTGCTTCTTAGAGGCATGTTATTATACCCGCACAAGAGCTGTTACTTTACCAAGCCAAGACAGACTAGCTCTCAAAATGCAGCTTCAGGCAGAGTCAAGCAGTATAAAGTCCTGGTGCCACCTCCTGCTTTCCACCTGGCAGGCTTCATGTCTGGGTTTGCGGTTTACAGGTTTACCATTTCATGTGGCCTCATTATTTAAGCTCCACTTCTGAGTTTCTTGGGTTGACCTGAGTTTGAAAAAGGAGCATTATAAATAATCGGAGCCTTTAGTCATCAAAATACATGCCTGGACAAACACTTTCCAATATTTCTGAAGAGTCCATTGAGTTCACCGCTCAACTGTGCAGATCAACCTGTGAGGCACAGATAGCCTATTGTCTGCTCCTCACCCAAGCCGATCTGAAATGGGAAAGCAGAACACACTTTTAAAAATGAAAGTTTTTTTGTAAAATAGTTTTCTTGGTAGAGGGAACCCTTTTGTTAACCAGAATGTCTGATAAAGACTAAGATCTTCCTAAGCAGAGAAAGGCAACTGGCAATCAGGGCACACTCATGAGCCACTGGCCACACATGGAAAAACTGCGGGCTCCTCTGGCTGTCCTGCCTGTACAAAACACAAATGTTTGTGGTTTTTCTCATTACAAATGTGTACACTAATTATAACTGTATTGTCATTTTGGGGATGGGTAACATTTTTAGGAGTTCCATATAGATGTGAAAGCCCAAGTTATAATCTCAAAATGAGGTGGAAACTTCTGGGTCACATTCTTCAGTAAAAGTGTTTTGCATCCATGCAGTTGAATTAAAGTTCTCTTAAAATTCAGAAAGAATTTTTTTCTGACTGTCCGTTGATTGGAGACCTAATTTTTGTCTTCCCAGGGAGCAAGAGCCTTGAACTTCTTTTAGTACAGAGAAAAAACTAAACCACTGTAAAAGCCTCGGTGAGAAAAACGGTGAAAAAGACTTCTGGGTCACCTCAGGGGAGAATGCCATTTTATCAGATTTTGATCATTTCATGCACAGAAGTGAAGGTCACCTGACATCATGCTTTTGTAAAAGAAATTGCTCTGGACTGTTTTGCAGCCATCAACACTGACAACAACATCACCTCAGAGAATGGGCTTTTACCAGCTGTGAGATGATAGAAGGGCACAGCTGGCTTGCAGTAAGGCATGTGTAGTGTGAGCTGTATGGCACTTGTACTGCCAGAGATGTAGCAATGATTTTTTTAAAGTGCATTCCTTCTGTTTGCATCCAAGCACTTTTTCCCGTTAACTTAATGTGAGCATATAAGCTTTGCATTTCTGTCGTCTAATTTGTTCTTCCACTTGTTCTGTGAATGACAATCA
>VZTL01074986.1:0-27071 GCA_013400535.1 Scopus umbretta
TTTTTTTTTTCCTCTGCACTTCCCCAGATTTCTCAAAGCTTGTGGAAAATCTACATTAACAGCACACAAGTCTCCTTTGCCACCTCTCAAAATTCTTGAATGCAAACTATCTGGAGTTGCTGATTTAAAAATTGCCTTACTTCTGTTCCTACGTTTAAGGCTTTCCTTAGCTATTGTTAGAATTTAGTGATATAAATATTTTGTTTGTTCTCCACAAATGTAAACCAGAAATTTATCTGAACTTCCTGCTTTTGCTGAAATAAACTATTAAAAAAATAAAAAAAACCTTCATGCTGTTCACGTGGGTAAATATCCATTTTCAACAGATTTTTTGCTTACCTTTTGAATATTCTGTCATTCTTAGCTTCTGATTCATATTTTGTATTACGTCTGTTTTTCCTTTGGTTACTTATTGGATTTAATGTTGGTTCTTCTCCCCAGCTAATGCTAACTTCAGTTTAGCTTGTGAGTTTGGACATATAAATACACTGTTGGCATATGCTTTTTAGATGAATCTTCCAGGAGTATTTTCCTCATGTTACATAATTAAGCAGGTAAATTAATAAGAAGCAAGATATGTATTTAACATGACTTAGTAGTCTGTAGCCGAAACAATTCAATACCTACTTTCATGATTTATCACTCAGAATATTGTTCCATGTGCATTCATGACGCTTTCTGACTTTATTTTGTCTTTTATAGATTACTGGGATGGGGGGGTGTCTCCTTTCCTTTGACCAGTTTGTTCTTCAGAAACAGTCTTGAGAAATGATCTGAATTTTTTGTTATCCATATATTTTCTACTAGCTTATGGTAAAACCAATTAGATTCAATTTATGCTTCCAACTTAGTAATTCAGTTCCTATTAATTAAATATATATGTGTAGGGAGTTAGGTTCTTGTCAGGTTTTTGTTCCTTTGCTTAATTTTAGCCTGAACCTCTTTACTTTGTGCTAGATGAACGGTCACCTGGTTCTTTAGCTACTTGGTGCCACTGCATTTAATCTTGCTAAGTTTTGCCTGGGAAGATTATTTTTTTTCCCCGCTGTGACAGGCTAAATTATACAGGTTTTTTACCCAGAAAACCTGTGCCAATATTCTACACATCTAAATCCGTTTAGTCTAGATGTCAGTTAACCTGTCTTCCTTTGTTCGTGTGACAAAAAGGATCTTCAAGGAGATCTCCTAGATGCTGTCGTAGTGCTAGAGTGGTCATAATTCAAGAGTAGATCCTGGTAGGAATCTACCTGTGTGACTGAAGAGTTACCTGAATGAGCATGTGCCTGCTGTCACTCAACATCTAAAGTATTGTAATAACTTCTCGAAATAGAGGCTTGTGCTGTCTTCTGGTGAATGCTGAACTCTGCACCTTTGGGAGGTTCAAAGGACAGACAGACTCTCCTTTGTAGATTGGCTTGTGAATACCATTCTTTTGAGTGATTTATTCTACTTACTTCACACAGGTGGCCTGTGGATGGTTTTGGCAGGGCTCACAGTAGCTTCCTTAAATCTGCTTTGTTTTTCATAGTGATTATTTGACGTGGCAAGCTACCTGGGTTATGCCAGCCTAATGCCTCTAGTCTTTGCTTTCAGTGGCAATTAATATATTGCCAAAATATATTCGTATTTACTTTGAAAATTACTTCCTTTTCCAAGGTCTTTGAAATCTGAACACACTTTTAAAGATTTTGTTTGAACTTCTGATCATAAAATAGTTGTGAAGCGGGATCATACTCGAGGTTTCTCAGGAAATCATCAGTATATGGTGGAGTATCTAAACCAGTCACCAGCAATCCAAGGAAAGCTATTTCCGAGCCTTTTAAGAAAGGCTTCAGCATCTGCTTGATCTTAATTGTAGGTATCTGCTGATCCTCTTGTGTTAACTTGAAGTTACTCAGTTGTATCATGTCTCAGAACTCTCTTCCAAGTTCTTTGCTCAGCAGTTAATTAGTACCTTATAATATCTCTTTGTCCTCTCTAGATTCTGAACATCTGTATTTACTGTGTCTACAGTTGCCTCAACTATTGAAAACTCCAGAAAACCCACTGGAACTGAAAATATCCCCTTTTTAAAGATTGATTTGTGTAGTTGGGTAGTTGCTAACTGGCAACTAATGTTCTCTGCAGGTAGCAGACGGACAGAACGCACAGTGCATGAGCACCGGTCTGCAGCTGGAGTTCTCATATTGCGCCTAGCCCGCCCATTTTAAATTTTCTAAAGTTTCATGCCAATTCTGTCACGAAGATCACCATATAAAAATGCGCCCCTCCCCACCCCTCCAAATACTAGGCTCTCTTTACCTTAATTTTTTTTATGTAACTATGGAAAACATGAACTAGATCCATGAGTCGGAAAAAGAGCAATTGTGCTTTGATGGACTCCTTTACTGTTGACAAATGTTGCCACAAATATTGATCATGAAGAGACTTTTTCAAGTGGGCAGCATGAGCTTTGTAATTATTATTGCAAGCTCTTTCCTTCTAAATCTGTACTTTACGCCTGACAGATAATACACTTGCCTTCTAATATTGACCTGGTTAGAGCATGACTTCCCCAAAACTTCTTTGTCAGCCTGTGTTGCCTTGTTCTTTTGACACAAATCACAATGACAAAAAATACTAAACTGCTAATATGCTATAGCATTTCTGGTGACACCGAATCTGTGGTACGTCACTGCAACATGCCTTTGAACGCTCAGGATTGAAACAAGGTTGTACATCTGGGCTGCTTTCAGAAGGATATTATTTGAATTTGTCCTGCCCTAGTTCAGTCTTAAGATTTTTTTCAAATTGATTAATTATGTTTTCTCTGCTTGTCTGGAAGAGTGTCTGTTGCCTCTCCACTCCTTGCTCTGTAGATGTGATGCTTCTGTCAAATTTGTAATAATGAAACAGCTACTTTTTGCAGAGAATAATTGTGCAATTCTCATAGTCTTGACAGCACAAGGCAGTTTATTGATTAGCAACATGTAATTTGCCAGTAATTAGTGAACTATATACTGTGGATCAGTATTGGCAGTACAACAGAAATCACAATACTAGATGCTTATAAAGTGTTAATAAGCACCTACAAATTTCTTACATACCCTTCTACAACTGTTCCCACTTAGGTATTCGCACAGCTCTGTGCACATCCCCTCTCTTGCAAGAAGCGTGGGTTACAAATGCATACTCCCACTTCTGGGAGCGCAGATTCCCCCATTTCTAAATCCTTCTTGTTGGAGATGTGGGTACGTGTACCTGTGCAGCTAATCCACGTGCCGGTGAAAGCGTCCCCCATGAGTTCCCGCACGTGCTCCTGAGATGTCGGTCCCTACTGCTACATATTCTCATTCTGTCAGTCCCCCGGCCAGTACTGGGAGTGGGGAGGCAGCTACGTACCGTGTCCGATGGAGAGGATGCTGTCCGGCCTTAGAAGTCATGATGCCCGCTGCTTGGTACGGCTTTCCCACCCCAAGGTTTCTTCCAAGAATCACAAATTCTCATGCTGCTTTTCAAGCCAACTTCTTTTCTCAAAAGGCTCTTGGTAATCTAATCCCCTGGTTACTGTTTAACCTGGGTGATCATTGTCTTAAGCAAGCTTCGTTATTGTTAATTTCCTCTTAGCGTTATCAGGTTTTGGGCAAACATCCTCTCCGAACATGCCGATTTGAGTATTCTGTTCACATGCTTTATTTACATTCACATTCCTACCGTATCATCTGTTGTTATCCAGGCCATGTTACCAAGAGGGGGGCATGCAATTCCCGTGCAAAAAATCCCCAGCATCAGTCCAGTGAAAGCAGAACTAGTGGATGCACAAACAAAACTGGTATTTTTGCATCCGGTTTTCATTTTGGAAATCACCTTGGAAGACTTCATGTGTGGAAAGGTTAATTAAGTACAAAGAATATATTCCAAACTATACAAATCTCTCCAATCAAGATTTGAGGCAGCACCGCTTGGCACAGCTTGTCATGATCTGTTTTACTTTGAAAAAATAGACAGTTCAAGAAGACTGCAGTAGTTTGTAGCACATGTTGAAAAGCTGCATCTAGTCAAATAATATCCACGTGACTCTTTGAACACAGCAAGCTGTTTTACCAACGGAATTGGAAGTGGCTTCCAGGATACAGAGTGGTTTGCTACGCTCACCTCGCTGGCTTCTCTACGGACTCTCTGTACTCAGAGCATTTAGGAACTAGCGGTACATGCTGGTGCGTACAAACTCCCGCCGTATTGTGCTAATAAAGACTTTGGAGTTGTCTTTCCTCCTTATGTTCGTCTCCAGCAAAGACTTTGTGGGAAGCTACCAGCAGGAGGGTGTTTGTATGGTTAGATGTCTGTCCTTGAGGAAGACAAAGTTGGTTAATTTTACAGCAGTTATGTTTACCAATATATGTAGTCCACATATATTTTTGCCCTTGACCCTCTGTCTACTGTTTTAGAGCCCGATTATGAAGTCACTGGTCACATTTTTTTCTTCCAAAGACCAGTTTAATCTAATCTAATTCTTCGGCGAGACAGAGTAGGAGGGAATTGTTTCACGGTGCTTGTGCTGCCTCTCTATCATGGAGCAGGGATAATTTAAGGAATGATCCTGACCTCACACTGGCTTACGACTCAAGGAAAAACTTCTCTTGATATAGAATGCATCACTGCATCATGGTTGTTGGTTTGGGTTTTTTTTTTCCTGAGAAGTTTTTCCCCATCCCTTTAAGATTAGTTTCCTCCTTGCGATATTCTTCATCCAACTGGTTTTCAGATGATGAATGTTTGCAAGCACAAAATTTAGCACACACTTGCCATAGGTGATGAAGAGATTTAAAGCAAGGGGCAATCGCCGTCTTGATGGTACAGGACTATTAGAGCAGGATATTAGTTGCATCTCTGTTTTATCTAGATTACATCCAGGTGTCAGACTGACTTCTGTGGGACTTGTGAAGAGATGCCCTTCCCAACACTGGAGTCTGTAAGGAAAGACTAAAGCCAATTCAGTAATGCTTCTCCTGTTGTGACCTGACCCTGTGTGAACTAGCCAAGTTAAATTACTCAAAACCTGACAGAAACAGGAATAATAACATAAAACTTAGGACCTGGAACTAAAGGAGATACTGTGGTGTTAAAGATGTGCTTTAGAAACAGGAATTATTAGCCACTGAGGAAATCATTACACTGTGATTGTTCAGAACAGCTGGTCAGATCCACAACGTAACATGAAAGTGATCCAAGAGGCATTAAATATTAAGAAGTTTTGGTTTCAAAGGGCTTGCTAACTTCTCTAAAAAGCTAATGTGGCAAAGCGGCAGCTGCAGCCTACTACATAGAAATGCTGAAGCTGCGGTAGGGGGGCAGGAACGACAACCGTAGAGTCTGTAACGCTATTTCATAGAAGACCCAGCACTTCTGTTTAAGAGAACAACTTGCAGGAGACTAAAGCAAGCCTATTAAACTTGTCTTTCACCTAAATATATGGCAGAAGTTCCTACTTGTAATTACAAGCCCCTTGTGATGAACACAGGGCTTGTACGTGTCCTTTCACAGCAGTCTACAGGATGTCATTGTTACAAATAGGGAATATGGTTTGCTTAGTCTCCCAGGAAATACTACAAAATAGAAAAGTCTTTTTCCCCTGCAATAATCACTTAAATGTAAGAGCAACTATATGTAGATGCACCCAATCGCACTGCCGACATTCCTACCTCTGCGCACAGTGAAAACTCTAGCAACAGGTTTTCCAGACGCAGATCAAGGGGAGCAGTATTGTCTACTGGTTTAAAACTGAGGAAAAGATAGAATTAGCACTTAAGGGGGTTGTGGTCAAGCATTCAATTTTTCGGCAAATAAAATTAATTATTGTGGTGTAATAGAAGGTGGGTTTGAGTACGGTAGCCATGCCTCCTGAAAAAAATTTCAAGAAATATTAATACTTGTAATTTTTTCAGCACTATGATCTCATGTTTTTCTTTAAAATACAAAATACGTATATTACTAAATAATCTTTCAGTAATTACGACCGTTGGAAGGTATTTCTGAGATCACACAGCAGGTACTTTGTTCTATCAACGGCCCCCTTCCCGCACCCTTGCAGCAGGTGTATTTCCTTTTTGAGAGTCCCTTACGTGTTCCAAGGAAGAACTGCTTCTCATACACACTTGGGAAATGTTCCTGAAGTGAGGTAGAGCCAATCACTTTGTGATTGTGATCTGGCAGGCACAAATGCTTATGCTAATACCTAGGGATTGATTCTCCTCTTTCCTGAAAAAAAAAAACCAAAACCAAACAACCCAAAAAAAAAACCCCAACCACCAAAACAAACCAACCACACCTTTGACAGAGAAAACTGAGCTTTTTACTCTTAAAATCTTAAAAATTCTTAAATTCTTAAAAAAAAAAAATTATTCTCCACTGAAGAATCTGCCATTACTTGTGTACTAGTATACATTGCTGAATCATTTGTGTTATTAAAGTATAGCACTAACTAATAAACATCATCATTAGTGCATGGTGCAATCATCAAGCAAAGAAAGAAAAAACCTCACAGGCAGTTTTGGGGGCTGGTAACGGTTTGTAGAGCATTTAAAATTAGCCTTACATTTAGCCAGTTTTTCATTTTGATGGGCCAGGACAGTTGGGTTTTTTGGGGGGCTGGGTGTGGGGGGGAAGGCTATGCTTCTTTTAACCGACCGGGAGACTACTACAACCTGGTGGTAGTGGGTGACCGCTCTGAACTGAATCAGTGGCCTCGTCTAATTTTAAGCACTAGATCGAGACCTGAGTTTAAGTCGTACGGGGTCCTGACAGGCCAGTGGGCAGGTTGGCTCTAGCATAGAGCACAGAAATGCACGTGCCGGCGTAAACTTATTTTTCCATGAGAGCTTCGCTGATTGCGAGGCTTGTAGCAAATAGCTTCGTTTTTGGGGGTGTCTCCTCTCTTCCTGTGCAAATGGCTCTTTCATACTACTCTTGCTGCGATTTGTCAGGTCGTGCTAATCTGTATGGTCAGGACGCTTTTTCAAATGCTGTTCGCAATTCAGGTCACCACTTTTTAAGCCAACTATGCAAGCGTGAAAACATTTCAAAAAATTTAAAGAAATTTATTTCCTCTGAAAGTCAGCTGTTGTCAGGAATGAATTATTATTATTTTAAAAATATCCTTTTTCTCCCCTTTAAATTAGTAAACATCTAATGGCAATCATTTCAGTCCCAAAAGCTATACAAGGATTGACAACTTTAAGGGAGATCTGGAGAAGTTCTGTCACCTTCAATACAAAGTGAAATTCGGGTGACATTCACCTAGTGGCATGATACATTCCTTCAAAAGCTTTGTGTGTGGCTTTTGTGTTATCTGCAAAACATTTCAATGTAACTGTTAGATAAGAGAGAAACAAGGATGTGGCCAAAGTATATGATATCTCTCTAAACTTACTGTCTCATATACTATTAACTACTATTAAAAAAATCCAGCCTCCCCAGTCTATCAGTTCCCACATTTACAGTCAGCTTTTTTACCATCTCTGTTCAGGTGCACCTTTCTATACTTGTCTGTGGGGCCAGCTTCACTTGTGCCATATCTGAATCAAAACCCTCTCACCATTTTCGAAGTAAGTGGTTGAGAAAAATAATGGCTTTGAAAATAAAACTGGTTTTCCTTCCGCCCTTTTGGGGGGAGTAACTTAAGAAGAGCTGGACATTTACATTTCCAATTTGCAGCCTACTTTGCTCTTTGTAGCCTGGCACATGTGCAGTAGAATATTTATTAAGTTATGAATTACCCTATTATCCCAGGTGCCCTGCAAAGGCAAATGCAATCACCTCCCTGCTCTGCTGAACACTCGGGCTATTGAACTTCAGGCTGGGTAGGGAGCGTAACTCAGCCTCGTGCTCGGAGAAGTCCAGGGGCGGATGGTGCCTCTACTATCAAATTGTCCCATGGCATCCTTAGCTGATGGCAGACTGGGATAGATGCCAGTAGACTTTTTTTGCTCCATTTGCCTCCTTTAACTGGTTTTAAGGCTTTTCATTTGACAGGCAGACAAATATTTGGCAGCTGGGTTAACTGAAGCATAGAAAGAGGCTCTTTGAGCACTGCATTAAGGTATTTGCAGCAGATAAATGGCTAAAATAAAGTGTAAGCAAAATGTTCAAAGTATAGTTAATTTTAAAAGTAACCATTCATTTTCTGCCCCTATTTTCATCTTTGTTCTAGCGGGTGAATTTATAAACACAGATGCTAATGCTGAAAAAAATTGATATACAAGTCAAATACTAAGCATTCACTTAAGTCCCATTGCATTTACAGATATTTATGGTATCTTCTGTAAAACATTTTTTGTTTTGTTTGCTTTGCTGCAGATATATCTTACCACAGAAAACAGAAGCAACCCATACATCTTCACACTTAACATCTTCGTGCTTTCCCATCATAACTTCTGTATTAAGGATGTGCCCAGCTCCAAGTTATACAGTATTTTCATCATTTGAAGATAGTGTTGTTACCTCTCTCTGTCTGGTTTAAGATAAAGCATGACACCAAAAAAAAGGTGTGGGGGAAAAAAAAAAGAATATGAAGTAAGTAAGGAGAAGCCTCCAAGGAAAGAGAAACAAACAACAGAACAAGGTAGGAGCAGGGTTACAGAGGCTCCTTGACGGGAAGCCAGAAGCTATGTCAAAGAGAAACAGATAACTGTTCCCTGCTTAATTATCAAATATGTTTAACTGCAGTACTCCCACCCACCCCACCCCCAAATAAAGAGAGTAGCATCAGAACTGTAGCTTATGCTTACTTTTAAAAAAAAAACAATTATGAAATGTCTGTTGATACCGCTATTTGGGAACCAAGGACACTAAACCTTCAGTGATAGCTATAGTAAGTAAAGAGTAATGCAGAATGATAAAATTACACTTCTGTGCTTTTTCTTTTCCTTCTTATTCTTCCTAGAAACTGTTTATTACAACTGCATACTTCCCGTGCTTTTAGCCATCTTTTCTTGTCTTTCTTATAATCACTTGACCGCTAAAGTAATTGTTAACTTCACAGAACTCAAGAAAGCATGTGGAAGTTGCTTTTCATCATGAAGAAAAAATTTAATTTTGACCTAAAACCATTTCACCACTAACTAGTATTGGCTCTCATTTGGGGATTCAGTTTGAATTAGATAACATTACATAATCTCTTTCTTAACTGCGTCCTGTCAAGTTTTGCACATGTGCCCATTTGAGGAAAAAGAGGAGACAGGTGGGGGAGGTTGGGAGTGGTGGATGCCATTAGTTATAAAAAAGAAAAAATGACTAGAATTAGAACTTTTAATTCATGCTTTACCTTGGTAGACAATGCTATCTGTATAACCAAGAAAGCATGTAATAAATATATTTGGCAATAATATATATTGTTTATAATAAATGTATAAATATAACACTCTAAAATGGTTAATAAGTCCAGAGTTACTGCTGTTGATGACTAGACATGAGAATGCAAGCGCTTTACAGTATCTTCTTTATATGTACTTTCTGAAATTTGTAAATCCAGCCAGATTTGGTAGTTAGGTCCTAAGAGATTGATGAGAATTAGCTGAAGTTTCTGTGCGGGCTGTGGTTACCCCAGACTGCTGTGAGGCTGGAGCTAACCCACCTGGGTTTGAATAGTTAGCTCTCAGTGCTGCAGAGCAGGAAATTTGAAAGGCAGCTTGTGCTACTTATGAACAAAGAACATAAAACAAAACCAAAAAAAACAGCTCACCTTGAGATAATAGCCACTGTTACATGGCATCCCAGGGTCCCAGAAATGGCACTTAAGTTGCTGCTATTAAAAAAACCCAAACAAAACCAAAACCAAAACCCAAACCTAAATACAAGAACAGTTTAGTTTCCAAGGAAAATAATTATATCAAGCTGTGGAACTTGGTTGATGGTAAGACATGAGAGATCTGGCATTTACCAGTTGGGACAAATGCGGCTCTGTTCCTTTCTAAGAGCACAGTCAAGATTCATGGTTACCCTTATTTGAGAAGGACCAGCCTGTTGTTAGCATCAGATAACTCATGCCCTCAACAGAGCATACCTGGCTGGCAGAGGGCTGGAGAGCACAGCCCAAAGACACATTACAATACCACTGTGCCCAGACTTACACTGATGCTGTATCATCTCAATCTGTGCAATACTGGATGCCGTACTTCCAAATTTGCTAGACCCTACAGAGCCAACTAGGACATGAATGCTAGTTCAGCCTTTCAAACTCATTATGCTTTTATATATACCCTGCTGAGGCATTTAGTCCACAGAAAGAAAAAGTGATGTCCCTTATATTTGGTTGGCTGGGTGATTGGGGCAGCCATAAAGGACCCTCAGCACTGGCTTCACAAATGTTTCATGCTCAGAAAGCATAGCAAGATGTTGATAAACTACAATTATCTGGTTGTAGTGCTTTCTCCAGGCCTTCAACAAATCTGTATAGGCTGATCAAGCTGCTGGTGATCAGTACCAGGAATGAAAGGGATAAATAAGCTAGGTACACTTACGGTTTATCCTGACTTACAACTATGTCTTGCTAAGCATCTGGAACTGTGTTGCATAAATATGTACGGGGAAGGAGAGATAAAGAAAGACTTTCTTCCAGAAAGACTTAGGGAAAAATCTGGATCAATAAAATCCCATAAGAGTAGTAACACAATTGTCTGCAACTGCTCTGCTAGCACCACGTGCCTTCTGCTGACATTTTATATGGAGGTATGCAAGTGTCACAAAGTTAAAGAGCAATGTGCAGCTGTACTCATTAGCTTTTATGCCAGCTTTAGAAGCAAGGCGGCATCTTTTAAAAACCTGAAGCCATGTCCAGATAAAGAAAACGGAAGGGATAAAACTCTGGTGGATTAAATGTAAAAATAGATGGAAAAAAATTTCAAGGAACCAACATAAACCTCAAAATTTATAATTTTCGGAATATCAAGAACAAGAAATATGTCAGGCCTCTCTGGCAGATCTACTGATGTCAGGTTTTTAAAAGAAAAACAAAACAAAAAACTCTAATAATTGAAACCTGATTCGCCCCAAGACAAGAAAGCCACTGCAAAGAATCAAAGTGTCTTCCTTGCATGTGTGTTGTCCCTGGAGGAAACACAAAATAGGCTCATGCTAGAAACATTTTTGTAGGAGAACTCAGGAGGTGTCTGAAATTCAAGCATCTATAAATGTTATTATAATGGCAAAACTTTTGTGGTTGGAAAGGACCTCTGGAGATTGCCCAGTCCAACCCCCTGCTCAGAGCAGGGTCAATTAGAGCAGCTTGCTCAGTACCATGTCCAGCTGGGTTTTGAATATCTCCAAGGATGAAGACTCCCTCACCTCTCTGAGCAACCTGTTCCAGTGTTTGACCTTCACAATAAAAAGTTTTTTCTTGCTTTTAAAAGGAGTTTCCTGTCCTTCAGTTTGTGTCCATTGCATCTTGTCCTGCCACCGAGCTCCGCTGTGAAGAGTCTGGCTCCATCTTTACTGTCTTCCATCAGTATTTATACAAACTGGTAAGAGCGCCCTGAGCCTTCTCTTTCCAGTCTGAACAGTCCCATCTCGCAGTTCCTCCTCACAAGCAGAGGTTCCAATCCCCTTATCACCTTAATGGCCCTTCTCTGCCCTCCTGGTCCAGTACATCCATGACTTTCTTGTTCTAACAGAGTCCTGAACTATCCACAGTGCTCCAGATGTGTCTCACCAGTGCTGAGTGAGCAGAGGGGTATAATCTCTGCTGGCAATGCTCTGGAAGAGCTGGCAACACCCTTTGTAGTACACCCCCGGATGCTGTTGGCCGCCTTTGCCGCAAGGGTGCATTGCTGGCCCATGTTCAATTTGGTGTCTACCAGGAGCTCCAGGTCCTTTCCTGCAAAGATGCTTTCCAGCCGGTCAGCCCCCAGCCTGTACTGGTGCGTGGGGTTATCCTCCACCAGGTGCCGGACATCACAGTTCCCTGCGTTGATTCCCACAGGCCGTTTTCTCCAGCTTGGTAAGGTCATTCTGAATACCAGCACAACCACCTGAGGTATTGACCACTCCACCCAATTCTGTATTATCTCAAAATTTCCTGAGGGTGCACTCTGTCCCATCATGCAGGTCAGTAATGGAGGTGTTAACCTGTACTGGGCCCAGTATCGATCTCTGGGGTACACCACCAGTGACTGGTCTCCCACTGGACTGGACACCACTGATCACAATCCTTTGAGCCCAGCAGCTTAGCTTGTTTTCAGTTTTCACTGTCTATCTGACCTGTACCTTCATCAGTTTCTCTATAAGGATGTAAGGGAAAACAGTGCTGAAAGCCTCACGAAGGTCAAAATGAGCAACAACCACTGCTCTTCCCTCATCCAGCAAGCCAGTAATCTCATTGCAAAAGGCTACCAGGTTGGTCAAGCATGATTTCCTCTTCATAAATGCATGCTGACTACTCCCGATCACCTTCTTGTCCCTCATATGTTTGGCAATAGTTTCCAGAATTATTTGTTCCACCACTTTTCCAGTGATTTAGGTGAGGTTGACTGGCTTGTAGTTTTCCAGATCTTCCTTTTCGACCATCTTGCAGATAGGAGTGACAGTTCATTTCTTCCAGTCCTCAGGAATCTCTCCTGACTGCCAAAACCTTCCAAAGATAATTGAGAGTAGCCTCACAATGACAGCAGCCAGCTCCTTCAGCATTTGTAGGTGCTTCCCATCAGGTCCCATAAGCTTGTGTTCATCCTGTTTGTTTGAATGTTCCCTAACCCGAGTCTTCTCTACCAAGGGTAAGTCTTCCTTGCTCCAGCCTTCTCATTGGCCTTAGGGACCAAAGATTCCCAAACACAAACCTTACCATTAAACACCAAGCTGAAGAAACCACAGAAGAGTACCTTGGCCTTCTCCATGTTGTCACCAGCTCCCCTGCCCCATTTGTCAGGGGGCCCAGATTATCCCTAGTCTTCCTTTTGCTGCTGATATACCTGTAGAAACCTTTTCTGTTCTCTTCCCATCCCTTACCAGACCCAATTTGAGACGGGCTTTAGCACTCACGACCCCACCTCTGCATGCTTGGGCACTGTCTCTATATTCCTCCTGGGTGATCTGACCCTGCTTCCCCCTCTTTTATACTGCTTTTTCATGTTTGTGTTTAATCAGGAGCTCCTGTTTATCCTGGGAAGCATTCTGCCACCTTTGCTTGATTTCCCTTTCATTTGGGATGGACCAATCTTGACCTTGGAGGCAGCAATCCTTAAAAATCAATCAGGTATCCTGAGCCTCTCTTCTCTACAGGACCATATCCCATGGAAGTTTTTAAGAAATACCTTAATGATATGATTGACATCTGTACAAGATACTTTAGCAGACACTGTATTAAAGGAATTAACAGACACATAGAGAGATAGGATTCCTTTAGGAGCCAATATTGCTTTAGTTGGAAGGAGCTGTGCTTCACGATTGTGTTGAATTGTATTGGAATTCTTTAAGAGCACCAGCATGCAGATAAGGAGCTGGTTGATATGTTTCCCTTGGTTTTCCAAAGGTATTTGAAAAATCCTTCACTGTGAACTTTTTAAAGGTACTAAGCAGCCATGCTTAAGTGAGAAAATCCTGGGCTGGATAAGTCAAAAGATAGGAACAGAGGATAAAAGCAAAGTGTCAGTTCTCTCGGCTAGAGAAAGTGCCCAGTGGCATTTCACTGGGTTCTGTGCTGCTCAGCACATTCATAAACAAGGTGCAAGAGGGTGAGCCTTAAGATAAGCAAATTTGCTGACGGTGGAGTTATTCAGGTCAGTGAGTGCAAGGGCTAGCCACAAACGGGCAGAAAGAAGTGCAAGGTAAATTGATGTAACGTGAGGCTAACGGGCATAATAATCCTTATCACATAAAGCAGTGGATTCTGAGCTATCAGGCTTGAGGTGTTTCTTGATTAGTGTTAACACAATGCTTATTAGCAATCAAGAAGCAGCAAATCAAATCTTAAAAGTTACTTAAAAATAGAGAACCTCATTATGACAGCAGACTATGGTGTGCCTTCATTTTGAGTGCTGCGCAGAATTCTCATTCCCTCTCGAAAGAGAATCCAGTAAAGTTGACAGAGATACCTGCAGAGCTGATTACGCTTCAAGAGCAGGTCTTGGCCATCCAGTATTCTTCTGTCAAGTATAGCAGAGAATTTGAAGGGTGCTTGATTTTTCACAGAGACTCAAGTAGCACTTATTGATGCTAAAGTATCATTAAGCACGAAATATCAGGTTTCTGGCAGTTTAAGCAACAAGCTACCTAGATTGGCAAAATAAATACAACACATGAGCATCTAGGAACTGCTAAAAAAAAAATGTAACTCAATTTTTTATTATATCCTTCTGAAGACTGGAGAAGCATTTTTATGTAAGACTTGATGTTAAGATGAGGCATACCAATGGCTTTATCCGACATTTTTATCTTGCATGCCCTCAGCTAATCATTTTAAAAGGTAACTGGTTTATCATGATAACTTTTATAAGATTCTTTCTTATTTATTAAAAGAAGTTATGCAACATGAAAAAACATAAGTTCTGGTTCTATAGCATAATTATTCTGATATAGAAAACACAGGAAATCTATTCCAGAATTTATCTTAGGTTTTTTGAGTCCAGCCGGCATTTTAACAGTTCCACGTAAGGGGGACAGATGAGCAAGAAATAGTTAAATTTAGATATGGTTTATAAGCCATTAATTTCAATTACCAACCCAAATACCATAAAGACCTACAGAATCATCTCAAATTCACATAGTTGCTCATTTCCAGGATTTCACGGGGCTAAGAACAGATGCGTGTCAGAAATCAGGAAACTGGCTCAATTCCTTTGAGACTTTTTTTCCAGAATGGAAGCAAGGGGGAGGAAGGGGAAAGAAGAAAAACAATTTGACTGAAACATCAGCCTCCTGTCTTAAAAAGAAGGGGAGTCTTTGAGCAGAATGGCAAGATCAGCTACAGCAGTCGGACCTTTGTAGCACCAGATAAGGGTTGAGATCTTGACAGTTCTATAATTATCAGTTCTGATAAATCAGGGATCAGAGCTCTTTGTCTTCGGCATCGCCTACAGCACTTCCTCTCCCAGACACGTTACAACCAGATTAGGAAAGATAGTAGATAAGACATAAGCAGCACAGAGGATAGTTCAATAGTGTATACTTTGAGCACCAGCAGAGTATCACTATTACTGCTTTAAGCAATCTTCCTTTTCAGTACTTCCAGTATCTTGTCTAATACCAACCCATGCATTACGAAGGGTGAGTAATCCCCTCTTACCCTGATTTATAAGGGTTTTTTGTATCTATACACCTCCCTTCATGTTTTCCCAATTTTTTTTTTTTTATTTTTTTTTAATTCCCCCTGTACCTCCAAAGCCTGGGAACTTTCTATTCCAGACAAGATGCTCTTGTAATACTTCAGATACTAAACTTCACAGTAGACCAACTGGCAAGTTGCAGCTAACGCACCTGGTAGCATGGAGGTCTTATGAAAACACAGGTTGTTAATGTACCTTCGTACTCTTAATAGCATTAGACTAACAAAAAAGATTCCTTTTTTCAGTGGGGAGATTGGGTAATTTACATTTTCCACTTCAGAAACAGCATACTTACTGAAATTAAGTACATCTAAGAACAAGAAAAAAAACCGCACTGACACTCTGTATTTATTTTTCTGCCTTCATTGATTTGTGATGCATGCTCATTCCTTGGTAAATGAAGAGGAAAAGCTCAAACACACAAACCTAGCTAGTGTAAAGAACTGCTCATATCTAACATTTTGGAAATACCAAAAGGTATTATGTACCAAGACCCTTCCAAAAGCAGCCCTTTTTTATACTTCACTTACTTGAAAACAACTATTTTTCTGCACGTCACATTCCCCAGTTTCTCTCTGAGCAAGGAAGTGCACAACAGATCAACCAGAAAAAGTCATATTGGCCAATGTCTGGATCCTTGCCTCTATCCCCTCCCATCGTAAGAGCCCACAGTTTTGTTAAATATCTTTATTTATAATTTTCTTATAACAAAGCAGTTTCCTTTTCTTTTTAGTATAAAAAAACCCAGCAACAAAGCCTTTAGATCACCCAGGGGCTAAAATTCA
Organism: Scopus umbretta; assembly: GCA_013400535.1. Classification (NCBI taxonomy): domain Eukaryota; kingdom Metazoa; phylum Chordata; class Aves; order Pelecaniformes; family Scopidae; genus Scopus; species Scopus umbretta. Next base: position 16,076 of record VZTL01074986.1, read on the forward strand.
TCGCGTTTGGAGGAAAGGTGGAGGGACAGAGAAGTCAACAATAAAAGAAACAGTAAGAGTCCTGAATTTTCCTAGAGGCTCCCCTTGAGGGCCCTGAGGCTGGGAAGCAGCTGGGCTGCGCTCAGGCGCTCCTCTGCATTAGCCTTCCAGCAGCAGCTAATAATGCCCCGGAGCCTCCGGCCCACCGGTGACTCGCGGAAAACGGCAGCGGCCAGCGAAGGGCGTAAGTTATAGGCTACCACAGCATAGAGCACGTACTGCCGCTCACCCAGGTAGGGCTGCTCTCGCATGACGATTTGCCAGAGGGTGATAGCAAACGAGTAGATGTCTGCTTTGGCAGTGACCCTCTCGCCCTTGAGGAGCTCAGGGGCGCGGTGCGTGTACGTGCCGCCTTGCTGGCAAACATGGGGACCCTGGGACAAGCCCTCCTCCAGTTTCTGGGAGCACCCAAAGTCTCCAATCTTGCAGAGTCCCTGCTCAGTGATGAAGATGTTTGCAGGCTTCAGGTCCAAGTGCACAATGCCCTGTGAGTGAAGAAAGGCTAAGCCAGTCATAATGTCACAAGAATAGCACACAGTCTCTTCCATGCTCAGGGCCTTCCTTCCACATCCTCCTTCATCATCCTCACCCTGTCTCCACGCATCCCCAGTGCCATAAATTACATGGTGCAGGGTGATGTTGCCCACATATTCCATAATGATGGTGCCCAGGCTGTTCTGGCTGGCCGGGGCACACGTGCTGGCAGCCACCACACGTACCACATTGTCATGCTGTAGCCGGGCTACATTCAGCTCAGCCCAAAAGCTCTGTCGTGATGCCAGCCGGTTTTTGCTGCTCTTCTTCACCTGCTTCACAGCCACAGTTGCACCATGGTAGGTGGCTTTGTAGACAGAACCGAAGCCCCCAGAGCCTAGGGGCTGCAGGAGGCAGAGCCGATCCCAATCAATGGAGCACCAGGCCAGGCGTGGAGGCAAGCGGCGAGTCCTGGCCGAAGGGGTTCCCCCTAAAAAGTTTTTGCTGTCTTTGCCAGGGATAACTAAGGGGCTGCTGCAGGGTCGCAAATCCACAGATGGGGAAAACTCCAAAGGAAGAAAGCAATTAAGAGGAATGGGTGATGGCATAATAAGATGGAGAAAACAACAGGCAGTTACTAAGACAGAAGACTGGAAAGCTTCCCTGACAGAAAAGACCCTAAAGTGGCTTCCAAAGCCTTTTATCCTCTCTTCACCATTCTCCCTCCCACCCCCAAATGAACTGCATCTGTCACAACTAGCTGAACCCAGTTAGGCTCACCTGGAGATATTCTTCTCTAACCCTGAAGTAAACCTCTAGAAAGTCAAGACAAATGGATTTAAAGCTAAAAAAAAAAATATTAACTCGCATGTATTTCACATGATTTCTAATCTCAAGAGAAAAGAAAGATGTTCTGCTCATTGAATACCTCTAGCAAAATGCCCTGGCAGTAAATAAAGCAGTGATTGGCAAATGCATTTCACCATGGCTCTAGGCAAGAATGACCATCATCAGATGCATTAAGCAGCTCAAAGTCATTGTCAGAGGGAGCAGCTGAAATGGTGAGTGCTAGCATTTAGTGAGCCTATGGCAGGCACAACTGAATGGAAAAGTGTGTTTGTAGAGACCTGCCACTTCAATGTGACTGGGACAAGGGGACCGGTTTGGCTGCTCGACTCTGTCCATGCAGGACAGCAACTTTTATAGCAGCATAAAGACAAATGATTGCTCTGTATCATCCATTGCATATCATAAAATGAATTGTACGTAAAGATTTGGTTGTCTCCCCATCACGCCCCACGCAGTTACTACAGGTGTGTATTTTATTTCTCCTTAGTAAACGTATCACTAAATTTACGGAGCTGTTCTGGCAGAAATCAAACAAATGTAATTTTGCCTTGCTGGTCGCAATGTTTTTTTCAGAGGGGCTTTTGCTCTTTTGACCCTGCTTTCACATATGCACGATGCTCGTGCTAACTGCCTTAGTGCTTGGCACCTGCTGTACTGCCCTTCCATCAGAGCACCCTTACGGGACCTACGCTTTTGAATATTCCAGCAAGTATCTTTCTGTACATGTTGACAAGTATCTTGGAAAGCTATTTCCCACCTCCTCGCCCTTCAGAACCTTCCTCTGGTTCTGTCAGCTTTGCCAATACAGATTCTGCCACAGGACTTCAAAGGTTGGCGGTGCCCATTTCCCCAGAGTTTACCTCTGGGCAGCACTGGCTCCGCAGGCAGTTCCTGCAGAGTTTTCCTGGTGTTTTCTGTTCCTTTTGTTTTGATTCTCTGGATGAGGAAGTATGATGGGTGGATGCCAGGTGGCCACGAAAGCCGCTCTGTCACTCCCCTCCTCAACTGGGCAGGGGAGAGAAAATAGAACAAAAAGCTGGTGGGTTGAGGTAAGAACAGGGAGATGGCTCAGCAATTGCCGTCACGGGCAGAACAGACTCGTCTTGGGGAAAGCAGTTTATTAGCAGTCAGATCACAGTAGGGTAACAACAAATAAAAACTAAATCTTAAAACACCTTCCCCCCGCCCCTCCCTTCTTCCCGGGCTCAACTTCACTCCTGGTTTTATCTACCTCCTCCCCAAGACGGCAGAGAAATTTCAGAGGGAAAGTTCGTTGAGGGAGAGGAGTAGGTAGAAGGACGCGTGGCTGAAGGGTTCAAGTTAAGCTGACAATTATAGGAGCATATATAGAGATTTTGAATGCTGCAGAATACAGCAGTAAAATCTATGTTCATAAAACAGAGGGTTAGGATTAGGGCTGTTCCCAAATTTCTTTGGTTGAAGTCTCATCCAGAAGGATATAGCAGAGCTTCCATACTATTTTTTTTCGAATTCCATGCCCCCTCCCCACTCCTTCCAGTTGTCCCTTTTTTAGTAATTTCCCCGTTGTCCTTTTCTGCTAGAAACCTTTCTGTTTCGTCCCTGTCATGGCAGGGATGTTGTGTTGTTCTTGGGGAACGCACTGAGTTTTTGAACAGGAAGAGGGGCGTATTTGGGGATCTAAACAGACCTTGTGTAACTCACTGTCCTGTCTCAAGCTGACTGCTGAGGACTGGAGCAGGGGGACATCCAGTGTCTTTCAATGTGAACAAAAGTAAAGCGGATTTAAAAGCAAGCAAGCTTTTATTCTCAATAAATGCTATTTTCCTGTAATCCAGGTGATGACATGGCCCAGTGACTTCCCACGAGACACAACTGCTGTAGGATGTCCTTGCCACGCTTCACAGCCCTGCGTAGCTCCAGCATTACCACAGGGCAGAGGAGGAGGCCACAGCGTGGCCCGGGGAGCCAGTTTCAGCGGGGAGCAGAGCTGCTGGGGACAAGCTGCGCCTTCCCTCCCGGCCACCCTTCCCCAGGGGAACCCACAGCATCGCAGCGGGCACCCGCGGCACCCTCCAACCACACTGTTCCCATTTGGCTGCTATTTCCACGTGGAAAAAGGAAGCTGTATGAACCAGAAGTCATCAGCAAAGAATGCCACAGGAACTTTTTACAAGTGGCAAGAGGGAAACACAGTCTGTGTCCTGAGGGCTCCAATATGTCACAGTTAACCATAACCTGCGGCAGCGATGGTTTTCCTCCAGGCTTGTATGTCCTATTTCTACAAGTAAAACATGCCTGTGCATCCGATGCTGCAACAGCTGCCCAACCTAATCTGTGCTTCCAGCTGAGAAGGAATACAGAATCAGTCTCGCTCGGTTCACCCGTTTATATTTCACTTGCGTACCAAGAATATAGAAACTCTTTGTTTGCCGTCACTGTTTGTTACTACCGCTGTTCGTTGAGCTGCTGGACAGAAGGCGTCAGCCCCAGTACCGAGGGCCCTGAAGGACTGACGTGGATGTAACCCGCCACAAGAGAGGACACACACCAAACCCCGGAGTTCGATTCTGGTCAAGGTGCATCACTGCTGTGGTTCTTAACAGCCAAAGTTTTGACTAAACCAGGAGAAGGACAGAACTGGGGATTGGAACCGATTTCAGAGAGTTTAAGACTGTACAGTTATATTCTTCTCCACAATTATTACTTTATTTTTTTGTGCATTTGCTCAGTGTACGATGTAACAAACCCTTGAAGGCCTGGCTGTTCAGTGGCTTCCAAGAACTGNGCTGGTCTTTGGAACAGAGACATAATAATAATAAACCTTTAAAAAGGTTAAACCCTGATTTAAAAATAATAAGATCATTTTTCAAACACATGTTGCCAAACAGCTGCTTGATGCTTTTTTCCTTCCCAGTAAGGTGACTCCGTGTGTTGAAGAGCATGAAGCAAAGGCTCTCCTTACCTGAACACACTGAGGTTTTTAACTGGAGGCGCTAGCACGGCAGGTGAGCTTTCACTGCTAATTTACCGGGGCCTCACTGACCACTACTGGACCAGGGCTAACAATCTGGGACCTGCTGCTGCGGATTAGCCTCACAATTGCAAAAAAGCACCTTGAAACAAGCCAAGAGAATCTAAACTTGGCAATAAAAAGGATAGAAGTATGAAATACGGGCTCCGACCCATACCAACACCTTCTGGCCACGCAAAGGTGGGTACCTATCCTGGCAGGTTTACTGCTGTCATGTGGCAGGCACCTCACGCGGTATTTTCAGCCAAATTGTCCAAGATTGGTTTTGCAGCCTTGCCCCCGGCACAAAGCTGGCTTTGCTGGGTCATGGGGAGATGACAAAAAGTAACGGGGGAATTTGAGAGTTTGGACCAGAAAACAGCCCCAGCGCTTTAAGGAGAAATGTGAATCACCTACAGCAAGGGGCCCAGGGAGTAACGTCAGTGCCGTTCTACTGCTTGGTGCCAGCTGCTTTCCCAGGTACAGCAGATTCAATGCCGATGCCTCGGACTGAAGGATGAAAGGGTCAGCCTCTCCCAGCAGCGCACACAATCTCGTTTTAACACAGATTAACGCCCAGCTCTGTGACTTTGTATTAAATACGCTGCCATAGCGAACGTGGGGGCTCCCTGCGAACACCACACCTTCAGAGCGCTGCAAAGAGGGGAAAGAGGCAAGAGGATCAGATAAATTCCGTGGCTCTGAAATGGTGGCCAAGGCGCTCTGGCAGGCCACAGCAAATTATCAGAGGTTGCCCTAAGTGACAGGGTATTAAACCTGCCTGATGAAAATGAGTCGTACAGTTCAAGCACGTTGTTACAAGGCTTGCATCGGTGAATAAGCAGAAGCTTCTTGTAAAAATACCGCTGAAGAAACACACACCTAAGCTGAAGAGAGCACATAAACTATGGGGCAATCCTGTAAGACTTTATTGGCGTGAGGAGCCAGACACTGACAAAGTGAGAGGAGGCAATTTTTAGGTGAGGACAGACTTCAGTGAGTTTGGGAGTTTAGTCTGTGTTCATTTGTCATTAATGTTTGATATTTGATATTCCTATGTTAGAGCTTGGATGTTGCTCATTTATGGCATGCCCCTTACCCATACAGAGCCTGTATTTTATTTTCATTTTCAACCTAAGTACTCGTGAGGGAACTTAAGGGTTTATCCATGACCATGTGTGAAACAATTTAACACAAAGGCAATGAGCCAGAGGTGAGCTTAATTGCAAAGGCACAGCCGACAGAACTTCTCTGCTGAAATCGTATCTAATACTACACAAGGATAGCTGACAAACACCTTCCTCACGGGAGCCTGTGCGTCTCGTAGATAAATTGCTGTCTCTCATAGATTAATCAAGTATTTGGAAGAAACTCTTCCAACTTGCCTGGGAAACCGCACACTGTGTTGAGTAGGAGATACCTTTACAAACCACATGATTCATTTTGGACTTGTAAAACGCAACAACTTCGCACTTTTTGAAGTAAACCAAAACAAAATACAGCTCTTTTCTCAACTTTTCCAGGTTTGACTGCTCCCCATCCCATGCATACAGCCACACACACCCCTACATGTACACGCATGCATATGTGTGTAAACATACGTATACAAAAGTTTAAGTAATGTGCTGATTTTCAGAAACTGTGACTATTCAGGTACTCTGCCTTATTTTACACAGGTCAAGCAGAGATCTGACCGATTTATATGCAAGTGACACTAAACCATTCTTCTTTGCGTGCTGCAGTTCAGCGCAACAGTGAAAATCAGGGCAAACTGTCAAGGATCAATTCAAATGATTTCCAAACCAGCCAGAGCGTGCCCTATCACAGTCTTTTTTCAGAGTGCTCAGCTGATCGCTGATGTCTCTTCAGTCCCCTCGGAGGCAACCTAGCTTTGTAGCTGGTGATTTTGTGACACAAACATCCCCAAAGGAGATGGGGTTGTGGGATGATGTTGACATCGGAGGACACAACTGTTGTGGTTTTTTTTAAATACTTATTTCTCTGAAAACATCCATTTCTTGAAGACACACCGACCATTACAACAAATAAATATAATTATGTAAAAATAAAAATACTGGGCAAGAAGTTACGCCTTTATTAGGAGTAGAGAAAGTTTATATTGAATTACCTGGGATACAGCACACAAGCAGAAACTTGAAACTTCACGCTGCCGCTGGGGTCTGTCATTTTCAACACCGCTATCTCACTGTTGTTCAAAACACAGAAATACAGCCTTGCTGTCTATTTGCTAAAAGCCCCAGCTAATAACGATACGCAGCAGTTAATCCTCTAATACACTTCTCGAAGTTTTAAACACAGACTGAATTTTCTAATATTGCTTATCTCACTGTCCTACTTGCTGCCTGTTTGTGATGGCAAACCCTTGCTCTGCCAACTACAGCAACTGCCACTTTGGAAAACTTAATTTCTATCCGATTTAATACAATGCTTTGATTTGCAAAGGGGGGGGGAAGCCAACAGCATGTAGCTGCTCAGTTCTTGCTAGTCCAGCAGCAGCTCTGCATCACAGTTTTTGATTTCTGTGTGGAAAAACCCCCATTCTTTATCCTAGGGTACGCTTATACACGGGAAGGAGGAGGAGGAGAGTGAAGGGGGAAATCGGAATAGTCTTTTGCTTCCACTTCTGGAAGACAGCGAGACCAGGTATAGAGAATACTGAAGGACCATTTTTCTGTACTTCTGTACGCGAGTTTGGGAAGGGGTTACAGGAGAGAGAGAAGGGAAGACGCCTGTGGCTCTGAATTTAACAAGGAAAGCTCTGTAGAGAGTGCACCAAGAGATCTCTGGATAGAACATAAGATACCATCCATGCAACCCTACTGGACTTGTTACAGAGGCTGATGGAGTTTCTAGAGGATGTCCGTTTGGAAGGAGGACATGTTAATTCGGTACCGGTGGGTGAGACCAGCTATGATAGCGAGACAACGGGGTGGTTTTCTCTCTGGGGGGGGAGAGCGGGGAGGGTGTGGAATAAATGGTTTTGCAGGGCATTTCATTTCGTAGAGCATCGGTAGAGCTTTTGACTCTCGATATAACAAGGCCAACCCTCTCAAGCAAGTTAGAAACCTGTGACACAGAAGTGGTCAGTCAGCAGAGAGGAAAGGGGGAGGGATCACAAGACAGGAAAAATGTCCAGAGAAGGTGAAAGCCAACAACTCCCTCTAACAATCATTTCTCTCAGAGTGGGTTACAGCAAGAAATTGAAAAATTCAAGACTTGGAAAAGAAAGGAACCCAAAAGCAGGATAACACAGACAATGCTGAGGATGTTAACAAAGTATGTTCCGAAAAGCAATGCAACATGAAATGCTAGTCTTTTACTTTCCTGGCCAACAACCTACGCCAGGGAACAACCGTGTGGAACCAGCAGAGAGNTTTATAATCAGGGTATGTGGACAATAAATAGTCTGTTTCTTTGGATGTGAATGTTTAAAATGAAGTTCTGCTGCAGCTTCATAATGTGATTGCTATTTTACAGAGCTTATACACAAAAATATATATGCAATCTTTTTGTCTATATTTTATACAAATACAACAGTAGTTTGTGAATACATTTTAAAGTACATATACATGATAAGCAACTCGATTTCCCATATCACAGGATAGCAAATTTTAAATGCAAGAAACATATACAAATTCAGTCTGGAATGCAGGGTTTTTCTGTTTTTTTTTTTTTTTTTTTCCCTCTATTTTTGACTCAAAACTTTTATCGTTAAAACATTTTAGCATACAAGTCCAAACAATTTTTCCACTAGCTAAAAATATAATTTCAGCAATCCGAGTCAGGTTTGGGCATGTCATCATTCCCCAATATACTCTTCCCAGTTTTTGTTTAAATTCAAAGGCTTTTAGCAATATATAGTATGTTCTTCACTCCACACCATATAAAAAGCCTGCATGTGATTTTAACTAGCAGTCACCTATTTTTGTGAACAAGAGCTGGGCTTGTCAGCGTTTAAATTTGCATGTCCAAAATTTTACTTTTGCAAGTGCTTATGAATACATTGTGGTGTTGCACAAAGTTCATTAATGACAAATTAAGTCACAGTATAAAAATATATCATACAACTGTAGGTCTAGTATAGTCCTTTTTTCTATGGGTAAAAATACATCTGAATGAGACAGGGAGGTTTGTAGCACCATGAGAGGAGTTGTATCCCAAGTTACATTAGCAGCATGATCCAATATAACAATATTGCAGGAGTGTTTCTGAGGAGATAAACATTCACTCTGGTTCAACTGTACCACTGAAGCTTATACTGAAAAGTGTTTACATATGATTAGCAATAGTTCTGTGTCACTTCCAGGGCTAGATAACTGTTATCAAAAGACACTGCCTTCCAACAAAAGTAAGACACCCTTATTGCCTAAAAGCTTTGGGACTATCCAAACACATTTTGAACGACTGTGGTGTTACTTGGACGTTGAGCATGATGCTAAGTAGGCTGTGGTTTTAACTGTACACTGGGAGGATGCAAGACGGGCAGCTAAGCCTATACGGTTTACTACATACCAGATAAGTACATTTATTTCTGAGGCTTATCTCCAGACTGAGGAGAATACAGGATGAGCTGCTAAACCAGTGTATGAGACAGACATAACGAAGGATGCAATCCTGCTCCCCTCGACCTTTGCGGATGCAGGATCAGGCCCTAAGTTAACTTCAGACAGCAGCATAGCGATGATAAGATATGATAAAAAAATCTGTATCAAATACTGCATGTTAAACATTTTTGCCATAGTTTACCATCCAGAACTCCAGAGGACACAGTTTGCAATTGGTAAGGACAAACTCCTACATTTTTTTGACTGGTATTCAAAATGGCAGTAGAAGACAGTGTAGTTTGAAACATGTAAACCTAGTAAAAACCATTGTAAAACCCTTAAGAAAGACACACTGGTTCTGTGCAATATAGCAAATTGATAAGAAAACACTGTAAAAATGTACCTGTTTAAAATTACAATGTCTACCATTTTGTACACAAAGCATTATACCAAAGGCCTACATATATGTAATCTAATGGCACTTGAAACAAATTATAATAAAAGGTTTTATAATAAAAAGCATAACCTGTAAGAAATTTTCTTAAAAGGTTTAGGTTTTCTTTTTGAAAGTGCTATATCTTGTAATATGTGTAACATAGAGGTTGACCAAGCTTTATTTTAAAAAATATTGGCCTATAATACATGTTTAGCTCACTAGGCAAATGATCCTGAAAATATGTACTCTTAACATTCATTATTAGCTTAATAAAGCAATCAGCTCTGGCTCATGTTTCAGTCAGTATATGGTTTTTAAAAACCGCTACTGCCAAATTAACAATAAATCACTCTATTCCAAAATTTACTACTAAATAAAGCACAAGCAACAAGTACACAAAAATATATATATTTAAAAAAAAAAACAAAAACAAAACCAAAACAAAACAAAAAAACCTTACTAGAAGTTTAGAAGTTGCACAAAGAGTGGTGCATGATCAGCCAGCCCTCCCCCCCTCCCGCCGAGGATCCATCTGAAATCGAGAAAACAGGGTTTAAAAACTGACATTTTAGTAGTGGCCAACATCAACTCTGCCTAAGTGATATTCAAAAGCACTCCGGTGGTGGTAGTATTGCTTACAGCGTCCGTCTGCTTCCACGTTACCGTACATCCTAGTTCAGCGGCAAGCGCACTCGGCGCAGCCACCCACTGAAACCCTGACTGAATGAGGTTCAATATCTTGTCTGAGGTCCCTACTTCTCAAGTGAAATGTACACCTAACTCCAAAGTGAAATGTCAATCCCTTTTCAGGGTGCTAAGGCACGAACAAAGTAGTAAGGATTCTGGCTACGCGCCAAGAAACAGGCGTTGGCAAAGTATCCGTCGGGTTTTGTTGTTTGGTTTTTTTTTTTTTTTTTTTTTTAATCCAGTCTAATCGGCAACTGAGACTGATAAAGAGTCACTACGGATTTCTGTTATTTTTATTTTTTAAATGGAAATTTGTGCGCCAGAGGCTGCCCAGGATGGGCAGCGCTGCCCGGCCAGGCTGCTGGGCCGGCCGCAGGATGCCGCGCGCTGGCAACTTTCCTCTGCTGCAGGGGGGAGTTGCAGATGCTCGGCTCCACGCGGGACACGGCCCACTGGAGGAATTAAGACCATTTATCTTCATCTCAGATTGACCTAAAGGATTGAGAGGAAACCCGAGTTCTTCCTAGATGCATTATGGTTGCTGATTTAAACCAGAGTTACATTCAGTTGCATTCACCCTGTGCTCTGTTCATCTGTGTTTTTCTTTCCTTTAGAAAGGTGAACAGAAAAAAAAAGCAATATTGAACAAATCATTCGACTGAAGATGTAAGTAAGCGAGCAATCTGTTTCACAGAAACCAGAGGAAGCAGTCATGAAGCAGAGCTAAAAGCCCACTTTGAGATAACGTGCTCCTAAACCCAAAATCTAGGAGTAGTTTGCAGAATTTCAAAAGGTATTTTCCTTATTAATACATCCTTATTTTAATGCCTTTGGAACACAAACACATTTATAAAAATGTCATCTTTCAGTAATAAAATTTAAATACACATATGTATAAAATAGTAAACCTACACCTGCATATTGCTCCTAGAATTAAAAAAAAAAAAAAAAAAA
>VZTL01074987.1:0-23953 GCA_013400535.1 Scopus umbretta
TGATTCTATGATTCTATACTATATGGACACTCACAATATCCAAAAACATCCTTTATATGAAACATTTCACTTGATGAATTTGCATTGCCTGGGAAGTGTGGCAAGTGAAAAGCTCAGACAATACCTAAGCTAATTCAATTTGCCAATTTTTGCCTTTCCTAAAGTGAACAGTAAACTTGCTCTTATCTTAAAATGAGGTGAAGAATCTGCTTGGAATACAGTGCTGCTGTCTCAGAACATCCCCATGACAGCATCTGGGATTCAGACAAAAAACCTTATGCCATCTCTCATTGTGGTTATTTCCAAGCTGTTGACTCGTGGAATAGGCATGGTTGCTTCAGAGATAACCCTATGTCTGTTCTTGCTGTACATCTCCAAGTCCAGCAAATAATATGCAATGACTTGATAGTACCATACTTAGGGTTTCTCTTAAATTCTGTTTGTCCTTGATGACATGTAAGCAATGCTCAGCTTGCTACTATACAGCTCTGAGTGCGAAGGTATATGCCATGAACAGACTGCCATAAATCTTAGCTGAGTAAACAAGTATAAATAGTTGTGAATTACTGTACTGTGAGTGGAAATTTTTAAACAGAAGGCACAAAAAGAAAGTGAAAACGTAGAACCTGTGTATAATCTAAGCCTGAAGAATTGATCTTGCCATAAACAAGTTGGAAAGGGATAGAAGATGGATCAATGAAAAATTGGAATTCAGACTCAGTTTTTGATCAGTTTGAGTACTATTAAATGAAGTATGCATTGGAACTTTCTGAGGGTGAGTTATAAGCACGGTGAAATTAGCAATCATATCTCTAGAGAAAATCTTAAGGGCCTTATTGTTTTGGACAGATAAATTCTACAATAAAATTAAAAAGGCATAGAATGGGATATTATGGTGGTGCACCCCTTCGCCCCCTGGGCCACTCTGAGATCCCAGGATAAACCCTATTGTTCTGTTATCTTTGTCATAGGTACAGTGACTTGGGAGTCAGACACTTCATGTCCACACCTGGGCCATCTGCTGCCTGAATTGTGTACCAGAATGACTCGGCATGAATTGTGGCCAGAATGTAAAATACTGACCAAGGCCAATCACCTCAAGATCCTATAAAGAGCAAATCAAAAGGGAGACCTTTTGAGCTCTCCAGGACCACAGCGGGCTGTGTGACCCAGTATCTCCCCCTGAGCTGGGATGCCTCTCAGGGTAGATTTTGCAAGGACTGAAGGGTCATCCATTGATGATTTCACAAGGACTCAAAGGCCTGATTTCACGAGGTTCACTGACTGCTGGCACATAAAAGTGATTAATTCATGAAACTCATGACTGGGGAAATTTTAATCACAGGTTAACTTCTGTGTGTGTGTGCGATTTGATTTAGAGCTGTTTGTTGGTCTGTCTTTGTGTGTGTGATTTGATTTAAACCCCATCTGTGTGTGCAACCCTGCTATAAGTTTTGGGTGACCCTCACCATTCTTGAATCTTTAACTAAGTCACTATTTTGATTGTAACAAATTCCATCGAATTGCTCTGTTAAATTGGCTGATGCTTAAGTGCTGTTAAGAATTATACAGACTAATTCTATGATCTATCTCAAAAATATTAATAAATTTTAAATTGCTGCTAAACCAAAGCCGTGTAAAAAAACATATTCACAACAGACACTGAGTTAACTCTTTGGCTGAAATGATTCCTAGCAGACAAAAGGTATACTGAGATGAGATGGTTAAGAAACAAATAAAGAACTAATCAATAAAAGCACTGTTGTGATTGGTAAACCTTTCAAGGTTGTACAACAGCACAGGTCATCTCAGAAACTAAGAACACTGAGTTATTATATTTATGCCGGTTACATAGACACACACATACATTCAAATGAACAAGGATAATATGCTGGTACCAATTTCACTACAGTGAGGGTGATTAATCAGTGTAACAAATCAGAAGGAAGCTGTGAATGCTCTCCTTTGATGTCTCAAAAATACAATAGGCAAACTACATCTCCCGGAAGAGTAATCAAACATTGGTCATCTTTTAATCTGTCAGTTAACAAAATTAAACGAGATAAAGTATAATTGTCTGTGATTTGACTTCAGTTCAATTCAGAAATGAAATAGATTTCCTCCCTTCTACATCCTTCCCCTTCTCTTTAGAAACATAGATTTGGGCAATCCGAAGTGTATAATTCAAGCCAGTACAAAATATTTTGTGTTTTTTAAAACCCTTTATCTTTTTCCTTCTGTTCTTACCTTAATGTTGTGGTTTAGCCACTGTAGACAACCAAGAACCACACAGCCGCTCATTCACTCTCCCCCTCCCCAGTGGGATGGGGAAGAGAATCAAAAGGGCAAATATAAGAAAACTCATGGGTTGAGGTAAGAAAAGTTTAATAATTGAAATGAAATAATATCAATAATAACAAATTATGCACAATGCAATTGCTCACCACCTGCTGACTAATGCCCATTCAGTCCCTGAGCAACACCCCCTGCCCCTGGCCAATTCCACCCAGTTTCTATACTGAGCATGATGCCATATGGTATGGAATAGCCCTTCGGTCAGTTTGGATCAACTATCTTGGCTCTGCCCTCTCCCAGCTTCTTGTGCCCCTGGAGGAGCATGGGAAGCTGAAAAAAGTCCTTGACTGGTGTCTGCACTACCTAGCAATAACTAAACCATCAGTGTGTTATCAACATTATTCTCATCCTAAATCCAAAACACAGCACTATGCCAGCTACTAGTAAGAAAATTAACTCTATGCCAGCTGAAACCAGGACACTTAATTACTGATTTTTCAATTTTGAAATTAAAAATCTAAATATTTTATTTTTAAAATGTTTAAACCAAATATTTTATCTCTGTTAAAAAATGATAGTTTTAAAAAATATATGCCTGCAGCTATTTTCTATCTTTGAAAATATACTTGGCCTCCTTGAATTTTATTTTTCATCAAAAATCACAGTTTGTGGAATAGGATCACAGAAGGTCAGAGAAGATAATTTAACAGTCCCTCTGGCCTCATAAATGATCTGATTCTAAGGCCTAAAGTTGAGAACTGAGTAGGAAACCTATTCATAAACACAGAGACCAAAGTGTTTCACCAACTATCCAGTTTAACCCTCCATAGCTGATGAAAAGACCTGTATATTAACACCACCACATTCTTTTTGAAGAACACTTGTGGCACTTTGATAAGAGCATGACATTTTCTGATGAAAATCAGAAATTAAAGAAGGAATATCTTAACTGAGAGAGATGATCCAGGTGGCCTTAGCCAGTGCTGATAAGTACCACAAGTTGTGTTGATGGGCTGATGATTTACTCTTTTGGAATGCAGACGTGGAAAAGGAAAAATATCAGAAGTGCTTGAAGCAACTGACACAAAGGAAAAGAGGTCAATAAATAGCATTAGATGTCTTTCACTCTGACATTACTCTCCTGAATTATCTCATAGTACTTGAATCTGATAAAAAGAAGAGGTAGAGGTTAAAGAAACACTGTCTGAAGCTAGTTAGAAATTAAGACGGTAAGAGGAAAGAAAGATTGAAAATCTTATTGCAAGAAAACCATAAGTAGATTGTAAACTCAGTTTTTATGCTTTAAAATCTCACAACAAATCTGGCTCCTAGAGACAAATGTCTTGCCATGAAATGTGTATGCTTTAAGTTTGTTTTATTCTTAGCATTCAGTGATGAGTGAAATCATAAAACTAGGCAGTATTTTCATATCTAAAAAACTGGTCAAAATTCTGCAATATATTTTGACTGTGCACCCACTGTGGAGCAAGTAACATCCATTCATGGGTTGGAATGGATGTAACTAGCTTTTGATTTAATTACCATCAAGTGGTAGCCCTTCCCAAGTTTATTAGCGTATCGTCAAAATATTATGTACAGAATTGCAAGACTCTTAGCTGTAAATTAGAGAAGGGTCTGGCGCTGCCACAGGAAGGATCATGATCTCATCCTTTTCTTCCCTATCCCAAAGTTCTGGATGTTTCAAATAGCTCACTTTAACACATAACTACACTCCTGTCAAGCACCACTGTGATGGGAGTCCTCCTGAATAAGCTGAATGTCCTTATTTGTTCCAGCAAGGAAACAACTTTGCCTTAATGAATCTTCTATACAATTTATGCAAATGTAGTCAGGGATTATGAATCTTCTGCCTTGGGAAAGATAGGGTGGTTATGTGCTGAAGAAAAATTGTTTTCCTACCAGAAGGATTGGTTTACATTCTTACCTCTGCCCTCTTTTTAGTATCAAGCTTCAAATGTAAGTTTATGAAGTCATACTTCTCGTATTTTTGGTATTCCACCTATAACAGAGAGGGATAATTTGCTTTCTCATGTTTATTATATTTATTAAAGCTCTGAGGAACTCTCATCACACAAGTGTTTATTTACTTAACTGTGAATTATAATCATCGCTATAGACAGACATGTTCATAAACATTAACTACTTTTCAGTCCTGCTGATTGGGGTATAAAATATGGCACTCATTAAAAGACAAGAGCAAAACAGAGGATGTTATGTGTTTAAAATATGCAACTGCACATCCACTACTTCACAAATAGCTAAATACTATTTGTTTCAAATCTGACACAACCACCCCTGTCAGACTGAGAAAGGGTCATAAACCATATATTTTATCACGACTGATATATTTGTTTCCCACTTATGTGTATTTTAGAATTATGAAGGTCATACTTAAAATGATTTTCTGCTAGCTACAATGGGTACTGAATGTTCATATGTGTTCAGTGTCCAGCAAAACATCACTGCTATATCAAGACAGACACTTCTTCATAGTGTTTCTTACTTGCATTTGAAAATAATTTCTGATCTCTTATACTAGGGATCAAGAGATCATAGATTACTCCTACCATAGAGTAAAATGTTGTCTTCCAAAGGATTAAAACACTTAATGGATTTTTTTAAATTCTTGACATTTTGCTACCATTAGTGAAAACTTACTCAACTCATTTTTTATGATGTCCCAAGACCAAGTTAACTAAAAAAGACATTTCTTTTTCCTACCAAACATTTTACAGAATATCATGAAAATTTTTGGAAAATAAACGTGTTCGTAAGATTTCTAATGCCTTTAGAGCTATTGCTGCTTATAACAGATCCAGATGACAGATTGGGTTTTACAGTCACTTTTTTTTTTTTTTAATTGAGCTCCACTTTCTTAATCTCAGATAAGCTTGTTATTTAAAATAACAACTGGTAGGAAAGTAATCTACCTAACACAGGAATACAAATAAAATTTCTGGAGCAATTTGATTAAAATACAGGCAGTGCAATCTTAGGAGTGGTACTAGAGCAACCCTCCACACTACAGATATTTTGTCTAGAGAGCATGAGAAGTGAATGGCCATCTATTGAACAGAATTGCTGAAGAAAAGAAAATGACAGTAGGATTTGAATAAGTTATTAATTAACACTTGTTGTTTCCTTCTTTTCTTCACCTTTGTAATTCTATCTCATTACCTCTTTACATTTTCACTTTTTTTTTTTTTTTTGCCTTTTACCTTTGACTTATTAACTCCTTAAGCTTCAAATAATAGAACTTAAGAGCCAGAAGCATATACTGTAAACTTTCCAGGGTTTGTCCTTGTTCTATTGCATTACCAGAATGAATGTATTATTATTCATCCCCTCGAGACTGCATTTTCTTCTGCTTCTGTGTATTAGAAATGAGGCATTCGGGCTTATGATCATTGAAATGTCCCAAGCTGACAGCACAAAGCCACTTAAAATGAGTGGCTTTCTTAACTCTGCTAACAGTGCCAGGTTTTGATTATGATTGTGATTCCAGGGATACCCATCACAGACAAAGCTTTGGTACTTGGTATTAGGAGATAAACATTCATGCTTCCATTTAATTCTACTCTAATTATTTGGGATGCAAAATTAAATATGAAAATGTTTGGCTTTGTGAGATATAGCAGTTTTTCTTTTTCTTTGCTAGCTGCCTGTATTGCTATGTATTTGCATCTATATTTAATATTTTTGGAAGGGGCAAAAATGGTTACTTGAGTTGTGCTCATTAAACTGTTTAAAGAGGACAGATTGCAGCTGTCATGTAAAGAATAAGAGAAACTAGAGAATAGACACTAGGGAACAGTTGGCACAGAGACATGAGGCTTTCACTAGATAGTCACTATCCAAACAAGTAGGAGGAAAAAATATGTGGATCAAGTGGAGGGGAAAAAAGCACAATACAAATAAAATTAAGGAAGTCAGTATGCAGTTTCTGTCTGGTTTCTGTTCTGGTTTTGCAAGAGTCGCAATCAGACTTGACAGTTGGCTTTTCTGTCTCTTTTATCCTACTATTGTTCAGGTGTTTGAAAATGGAAGTTCCCTTCATTTGGGGATTTTAACCCCCCCAGCCTCCCCTTAGAATCCTGACAGTGTTATATCTTTTAAGGAAGATGGAATTCAGGGAAAGTCTCATACCCCCTGAAGAATTTACACATCTTTATGGCATACACCACTTAATTTCCTCAGCTTCTTATCTAACACTAAAATTGTCCCTTGCCCTTTATTTATTCCTGAGAGCTTCATGGGAATACATAATACAGTTCTTCCCATTCTCTTGCACTTTAGGCCTTATTATCACTTATTATCATTGCTGTGATCCTTGGTATACTTTTACTAATTCATACTAAATTAAGAAAATATCTGTTAAATTTGTCTTCCTTTTCCCTGTTCCATCCCAGAAAGCCACAGATTTGTCTTTATGCATGTTTTCTTAATGGGGAATGCTAAGGCTGATGAGAAAGCAAAGCTGAATTCACATTAAAATTGAGTTAAAACCTGGTAACTCGGGCCCCACAGCACTTCAGAAAGAGGACTGATTCTGCAGGCTTGTTCTAACATGACACTGCTGCCTTACTCGGGCAATGCCCTCACTGACAAGGCACAGTCCTACAGCATGAGAGGCAGGCCAGCAGAGCACGGCGAGGACTGCAATGGGTCTTACCACCCGTTATTAATAAATAACCACCCCCTATTTATTGGTAAAATAACAAGCCAAATCCAAGGTCAACCCAGGAAACAAAGAAATTTCAGGAACGGGGCAGGGGGCAAGCCTACCTACAATGTAGCCAGGGCAGGAATATGAACAGGGAGGAAGTGACTGTTTCTCAGACACAGCTACTGAAACTACCTGGCAGCATTTTAACACAAAGTGCTTTCTTATACAGTGTGTAATTCAACTGCAGAAAATATTGTCACCAGATTTAATGGAGGCCAAAGAAATATGTACAGAGAAGATTTAGGTGAATTCATAGATTTTAAGTCCACCAACAGTGATTATAATTGTGACACCTGGATCACCTGGTCCTTAATTCCGAAACTGTTAATTGCTGAATTGCAATACTGGAGAAAAGATCACTCTACTTACTCTTTCTACAAACATTTAATAGTCACTGTTAGGAGCATGATGCTTTGGTTTGATCCTTCATTTTCTTACTACAGCCTTTGTACTCTTTCAACAGAAAAGGTTTATGTCATAACCATAATGTTAAGGATATGAAAGACCTTGTTACAAAATGAAGACATAGAGAAGGAATATGTATAGACAATAAAGTCAAGAAAGCAGAAGATGTCAAAAAAAAACAGTTTTAAAGCTATCTACTAAATCCTCAAAAACATTTTAAGCAACCTAGAGAACTAACCTTTGTGTGAGAGTATTAAGCAGGACTTACACTAAAAATTGATGAGGATAAACTAAAAAGATGGTAAGAGCATTTCTACAAGAGATCTGAATAGAATAAAACCTAGGGTTAAACCTAAGTACTCACAGAAAAGCCAAAAACTTCACCAATTTACTGTGACCTGCCACTATATAAGAAAGACTTGAAGCCGGTAAAAAAGTATGCAGGAAGCTGCATGGCCAAGGCAAAACACCAGGCAGAATCTGAATGCAGAATCTGAAAGAAATGACGAAGCATCTGCAATAATGCATTGAATATAAAAACATACCGACCTTAATTGTTACAGTGCCACAGAAGGAAGATGAGCCAAAATGTATTAAGCAGCTCAGCATAACATTACTGTCACTTCCAGGAAATGTTCGTAGCAGATTGATATTACAGCAAAGGAGATCTAAGAGAAAAAATAAGGTAAGAAAAGAATCTACAGGTGTCAGAGAAAGGACATTATATACTGAATAAATACAGTGTTTTGAAAAGTCCTAGGAAGATACATTGAAATGCAAAATGCTAACCACGGTTAACCTCTGTATCACAATCCTGGGCTGCCCAGAGAGGATCATGGTGGTTGGTTCTGTGATTCCCCTGGGCTAAATTAAGGTGAAACAATACCAAACAATCAATTAAACATTTTATTGATGGCAGAAACGACCTGAATTTGGCAAGCATAACAGTAGACAACCTGAACTTGGAAAGCATAGCAGTAGGCAACGTGGGTTCCAATTAAAATACTTATAAGATGAAAGGAAAAAAAGTTAAGTGGGGAGGGGGGGCGGAGAGAGAGAGAGATCTTGGATCTCTCCAAGACAGAGACCATCCCATGATGACGATGATAGATGTGGTGATCCTCCGGTGGTGGGTGTGCACACCTGGCTTTCTCAGAGTCATGTCATTTATAAGCCAGTCTCCACCTTTCAGTTGTGTTAGGTCCATCCCCCAGAACACTTATATGGTTCTTGTTTCAGAGAGTTCTCAATCTTCTGCTCAGACGTCATTGTGAGGAATGGTTGTGATGTGTCCTGTGGGTGGTCATGAACCCCTTCCTCAAATGAACTATATATGACCTCTGGCCATGTATGGTGAGTTGTGAGGCACATCAGAAATACGGGACTGTGCATCCTCCGACACACCTTCCCGCACTCTGTGCTAGCCAGCTTCTCACATGTGGTTTGGTGTCGCCATGCAGATCTTAACTTGTTTTGCCACAATGTTTGAGACATCGACCAACTGCCACAATGTTTGAGAGATCAACATACATTAACTTTTTCAGCCTATCACACTGTGTAATTCTGAAAAAAAAAAAAAAATCTTGTTATTCTTGCAGAAAATGGCTGGCTGTGGAACACAAATGAAATTAATGAGCATGGTGGGTTAACCTTGGCTAGCAGCTAAATGTCCACCTAGCCACTTGCTCACTTTCTCCCTCAGTGGGATGTGAGGAGAAAATAGGAAGACTGAGAATGCCCATGGGCAGAGATAAAGACAGGGAGATCACTTACCAATTACTATTGCCGACAAAGCAGACTTGACTTGTGGAAAATTAACTTAATTTATTGCCAGCTAAAATAAATATTTTATTACTGATTTGGATAGTGGGAAACGACTGACATCTTGCTACCTACACCCAATACACCAAGAAAAAAGCTCTATGTTAAAGCAGCATATTTTGTCCACTCTCAAGCCAAAACCAATGTATTGTTTATTGACAAGAATAAAAAGCAAACTGTGCAATTGTTCTTACTTGTTGACTACATCATGAGAATAAGACTTGAAGGAAAAAACATGGAATGCCTTGGACTGTGATTTAGAAAGGCCAAGACCTAGATTTTGAAGGCAAATATTGAATAAACTTTCTCTCAGTTTCCGTGATTTTAGAAAACACAAAGGGTAGCTCTAAGGAGACAGAACTAAAGTTTTGAACATTATAACCATTCCTTTTGTGATCAGTGTTTTTAAGAGGAAACCCAAAATTCTCATTAAGTAAACATTAGCATTTTGTTATCTACAGAACTCGGTAAAGATGGACAATAATCCAAAAGCAGAAGGAGTAAGAATCAGTAGAACATGTTACATAACATCTGGACTACAGAAACACATCCAACAGTAACAATTCTTGAGGCAAAGCTGCATGGTTTTTACTAAACATCTGTGAAGACCAAATAAATGTTTAATTGATAGACTAGGTTGTAAAACTGGACAAATATAAAAACAAACAGAAAGACATCAATTGCTTAATTTCTATTATGGAAAAGATGGATAAAATGGTTTAGAAATGTCCAAAGAACAGAAACACTAGTAGTTCTTACCACTCCAAACACTGTAAAATAGTGAACCACTAGCAGAATCACAGAATGGCTGAGGTTGGAAGGGAGCTCTGGAGATCACCTGGTACAATGGTCTGCTCCAGCACAACCACCTAGAGCTGATTTCCCAGGCCATGTCCAGATATTTTTTTAATGTCTACAAGGGCGGAGACTCCACAACCTCTCTGGGCAACCTGAAAGATAGATAGAAAGCAAGATAGAAGGATAGTGAGTCAGGGATCTAATAGAAAGATAGCTAAAACTTTTGAAGGACTTTTTTTTTTTTTTTAAAGCCTATATTTGCCTTTTGTTTCATATAATTCAAGAAGAAATAAGAAAATATAGACTAAAAATATTATTTTTTTAACTAAGTAGTTAAAAAGATATGTTATCATTAAGATGTTTACATGTCTAGCTATATGCAGAGAACACAAGAGTTTGAATTTAGCTATTACCTATCAAATTACAATTAAGAAGAATGANATTTGCCTTTTGTTTCATAGAATTCAAGAAGAAATAAGAAAATATAGACTAAAAATATTATTTTTTTAACTAAGTAGTTAAAAAGATATGTTATCATTAAGATGTTTACATGTCTAGCTATATGCAGAGAACACAAGAGTTTGAATTTAGCTATTACCTATCAAATTACAATTAAGAAGAATGATAGAATGTCACTGGTTGTAAGACACTTTTCCATAATAAAAAAATATTAAAAAATAGGAATGATTTATGGAGATCTGATATATTTTTAGATCAAATAGAAGAGGAGTTAAAATTAACATACTTCAAAGGTGGACTTTTTAATTCTTTATTTTAAAGCATTGTCACTGAATTGAAAGATTGTAATTAGAAGGTAAGTTTATAATTACAGGGGAAAATGTTGAATGTATCTGTTGATATAAAAGTAAGCAAGATGCTGATAACAAAATATAAAATATCTTTACCTAAAACTTGTGATCTTCTTCAGTTTCTCTTTGTCTCCTAGACACACACATTCTAGTTAACCTAAGGTAAAAATTAATATATCTTTAGCTTTATGACATGCCTGTGGTACTATAGAAGGCAAATGCAGGTGCTCAGGGAAAGTTATGGGTGCTTTAGATCCCCCACTAGTAGCACCAAGCAGACCATTTTGTGTGTTCTGTATTACATGATACAGTTCTTGTCACAGAGCTGTCAATCCTTACCAAGACATTTAGCTTTTATATCCCACGCCAAGCTTTCTATTTACATTGGAAATTCCTATCTGCTTAGGATATTCTGGGAACTTATAGCCCTTACATAGGCCAGAAAAGGATAAACAAAAGGATACCTACAGAAGTGAAATACCACTTAAATTACAGAGACATGGAAAAAATCTATTTTTCCAGTTTTACATTAAGTGAACACTAATGTTGCTTAACCAAGTAACCAGCTCCTTCATGCTTCATTAACTCTATTTCAGAGTCCTCTTTACTAAGTCATAACTTGCCAGTAAAGAATATTGCGCGTTTAGTAGGAAGGTGCCTTCTCAATTTATTAAAAATGCTTTAAAGTCTCAATGGATTAAACCATACTATATGCAGAAAAAAGGCAGTAATTCTTTCCATTAACACCAAATCAACACTTCAGATTTGTATTCCAAAAAGAGGATGAGAAACTTGTGAAGATTGCAGAAATCTGAAAAAGCTTAAATCTCTAAGGAGTTAAAAATTGAGTTGAATGAAAGTAAATGGATTCCTGCCCATGGAACAGATTACATTAAATTTTGTTGGCGTATATGATTTGTGAAATCCTATCTTTTAGATGTACCTGCATGAACACAAGGAAGCCATCAACTAGTACAGGACCATGAGTGATAAAATATCCTCTTGATGCCAGGACTGGCCCAGAAAACTGATCCTTCCCAGAATGTAGCACAAAAGCATATGTTTTCTGGACATAAAAGATGGAAAACCTGACAGATGGGAAAGCTGATATTAAATCTAACCTGCATATGTCCAAAAGCATCTTTATTTCTGTATAAGGAGCAGTAAACTGTGTATTTGAAAGTGTAAGTTCCTCGGACCTAAGAAAACTTTTGTTTCCTACGTGTGCCCTACGTGTGCAATTTACTTTCATAGGCTACCCTCTGGCCAGTAGCTAGGCCTTGTGTGCTCTGGTGTGATATAGAGAGCATCTCCTACAGTGTCCCACCAACTTGCAACTGCAAATTGAGATGTACTCTCCAGCGTGGCACTGGTGTTCCTGCTTGCAAACAGATCATAAGTGCCGTGAGCTTGTGTGGAGAGATTCACCACAGCAGGCCATATCACATACTTGGTGCCTACTGCTTCCCTCCTCACCCAGCTTTCCAATTGCTGTTGCAAGGAATCAGCCTCCACAGAGGCACCTGCACCATAGTATGTGGGAGGGCGTTTATCCCTCTCTCTAATGAGCTCACGTTGCAGAGGGCAAAGCTCTGACAAAACAGCTACAGGCCCAGAATGCAGGAAGCTGCTGATTGCTCTAAAAGGCAGAAAAGATGAGTATGAGGAGTATGTGGGGCAGGCGAGCATGAGGTTGGGGACATGGACTACGGAGAGAGTTCAGAGTAAGAACAGGAAAGTAGAGGTACAAATCTGGATTTGGCTGTGCTATTGGAGAAAGACACACAGGGCAAATAAGAAACTGTCTTAAGAACAAATTAAGGATCTTACATCTGAGTCTTGCCTGGTAACTGTTGTGGTTTAACCCAGCAGGCAGCTAAACATCACACAACTATTTGCTCACTCTCCACGTCCCCAGTGGGATGGGGGAAAGAATCAGAAAANGGCAACCTGTTCCTGTGTCTCATCACCTTCACAGTAAACAGAGAAATTTAGACTGAAAATTAAATCCACAGTGGTCCAAACACTTGCTTAGGGCAGGGCCAGCCTAGAGCAGGGGCAGCTTAATCATCAGCAAATGAACGAGACACCAAAGATATTGCTGTAGTGAATACATGCCCCTTATTTGTCATTTGTTTTATAACATAGTTCTTTTATTTATTTCTTTAAGAACATTTATCTTTTACCATTTTCTGTAAGACTGAAGAGATATGGTAAGAATATTTAAATAAAGGCAAATATCTAAAAATATTACAAATAGTCCATCGCTTATTACATACTTATTGTGATAGAGTGCTTAGCAAGCAGTGAACTTCTATATAGATTACCTAGATCCACTGAGGATAAAGTAGAGGTGACTCCTTTATTTTGGAAAAGTTAAAAGAAAAAAAAAAAAAGAAAAAAAACCACTTAGAAATATTAGCAAAGTAAAAACAGAAAACCATCACTCTAAAGAGACTAATAAATGTTCTAGATAAGCAATTTTCTGAGTTAAAAATCTTGATAAGCTTCTTAATTAAATGTATGTATACTCAGTTGATATATTTAAAATATCAGTGCTCCCTCAAAATTTTTTCTTGTTCTTTATAGATCTCTGCTTGCTGATATATATCAAATGTGTTAAAAATTAGGAGCTTGATTTTAAACATGGAGCCCCAGAAATGTTTCCAATTGATAGAGCATACACAACTCAGCATACACAACAGCAGCGTATTCAATAATCCAGAGAGCTGAAGCAACTGGAATGTAATGGTACTGGAAATAGTCACAACAATTTGCTTGTCATTCATTGTAAAAGAAGAGGTTTTGAAATTCAAGCTGGTGAAACTCTAAGCAAACCATAAGGGAGGAAGACTGCCTCTGAAAAAAAACTTTCCTGAAGTCTTTGAAAATATCATGAAAGGAAATAAGATTGTAGAAACCACAATGTGCACTCACTGGAATAGATATAATTACAATATCCTTCATTTTTTTCCTGAGCTCAACAGTTACTTCACACAGCATCATAAACTTGGGAAGTATAAAAAGTACTCAAGGAACTCTTGAAGGTCCAGAATGCTAAGAATTGCATATCGTGCAATACCAGTAGGGCAGTACACAACTAAGTCGCTTGTATCTACATCCATTCTCCCAAAAATCTGATTTCAGTCTGACCTTTATTTCAGAAAAAGTCTGCTTTCTTCACCAAAACAACTGCCTTTGCTCAGGAAGAACAGATAAATCTCTTGTATGATTTATGAGGATAGATCTTTTCTTCAGATATCACATACTACATGAAACCCTTTTCAGAAATTAGAATGGCTTTAAGTCGTTCCATCAACAAATCAAAGTTTAAAACACTTCTTTCTGTCTTGACTTTCCAGAGTAAGAAGTACAGAGCACTAAAAGCCCCAGATAGTTAAGAATAACCACGATTAGAGATAAACCTCCAACAAAATGTTTTCTTCTGGTCCTGCAATAGCACAGAGATAAGTAAGGGATAAAGTTTGACTACTTCTTCATTATTATTATTAGATATTTAAACTTGTATCTCAGACTATTAAAAGTTATGTTCTCAATAGAGGACAAACAGGACACATCTGGACTTCACAGTGAATGATTTGGACATTGTCTATTAACAAGCTGCCCCATGGACAATGAAGATACCATATTTTATGTATTTTTTCAGACATGATCTCAAATGAAATCAAGAATAGCAGTCATACACCTGTGATAAGATGCATTTCTATTAGAAGATTGGGATAATGAGTTCTCATCATCTATGAAAAGCCCCATTATCTGGTGACTAAACAGCACATTACCAGTGAAATAAAAAATTATCAAAATGAACTGATCTTAATTTAGCCTGAAAAGGTTATCATCAAGTGTATTTCCAGATGGGAACACCTTTTAAAAAAATTATAAAAGAAAACAAATTCATTTGTGAAACTTTATAGGGATCTGGTGTAATAAAATCTAAAAGCTCTAAATAAGGTGTCAGACATATTTCACACTACTGAAAATCACCATATACAAACTGGACATTAGAGGGACAATTGAAAGTGGTTATGTTCCTAAGCAACACATTAAATTCCGTTATGTTAATGGAGAATATGATTTGTTCAATTTCATTGCTTTGTTACTTCACTGTCCCCAGAATACCACTCCTCCTTACAACAAGATTGCCATTGCAGAGAGACAGGGATTAAAAAGCAAGGCATTCCCTCGAGCAGAGAAAATACTCCATTATCTCCATCCATTCTACAATCTTAATAATAAGGCTTATGTAGTAATCATTTCCTTTACAGTCTGAAAAACGTAACTTTCTAATTTCTGAAATATTATGATTAAAAGCAGAAAGCTATAATATAAATACCTTATAATAAAACTGGAAGGGGTAAACCCCTTTCTTTATCTACATAACCAAAAATGTTATTGTAGCAATGACAGAAAAACTAGGAAGGTTAATATTCATTCTGAAAATCTTATCTTCCAGGTTTTCTGAGATATTTTACCTTCACAAATCATGCCACAAATGAATTAAATTGTCTTTACTACCTTGTATGCTGTTATTCCAAGCATATTTTATTGATCATCAGTGTTCACCTTGGTATGAGGACATGCACTACAAAGAGTTGCAGAATCACAGGAAGGCACCTCTGGGTCATCAGAGGCATCATCTAGCCCAACTCCCTGCTCAGAGCAGGGTCAACCAGAGAAGGTTGCTCAGGACTGTGTCCAGTTGGGTTTTGGATATCTCCAAGAACAGAGGCTCCACAACTTATTTGAGCAACATGTAACATTGTGATCATGATTATGTAAAAAAAAAATAAAAAAAAATCCTCTGTTTAAATAGAATTTTCTGTGTTTCAATGTGTGCTTCTTGCCCTTGTCATTGGATACCACTGCCTAGTACCTTCTTCTTTTTTACTCCCCCATCAGATATTTATACACATTGATAAGATCCCCTTTTGACTTCTCTATTCCTGAATGAACAGTCCCAGATATCGTCTTTGTGACCCTTCATTAGACATGTTCCTGTATATCCCTGTCTCTCTGGTGCCGGGGAACCCACCACTGGACCCAGCACTCCAAACGTGAACTAACCAGTTCTGAGTAGAGAGAAAAGATTCCCTCCCNATGTTCCTGTATATCCCTGTCTCTCTGGTGCCGGGGAACCCACCACTGGACCCAGCACTCCAGATGTGTCTCATCAAGGCTGAGCAGAGAAGAAGGATCCCCTCCCTTGACCTGCTGGCAACATTCTTCCTGATGCATTCCAGGACACTGCTTTCCCTCTTTACAATGCTGGTTTATGGTCAAGTACAGGTCCACCAGGACTCCCAGGGTTTCGTCTACAAAGTTGCCTTCCAGCATTCAGTCTCCAGCCTGTACTGCTGCATGGAGCTGTTCCCTCCCACGTGTAAGACTTAGCATTTGAAATTTTGAATTTCGTGAGATTCCTGTCAGCCAGGATTCCTGTCAGGATTCCTCCATGCTGTCAAGGTCCCTGTGAAGGGCAGCATCACGATATGGTCTATCCACCACTTTGCCACTTCTCCCAGTTTTTATCACCTACGAACTTACTGAGGGCACACTCTGCCTCATCATCCAGCCTGACCAGTTGTTTACAAAAATATAAAGAACTGCATAAAAGTTACCACAAAGCCTTAAAAGGCAATAGTGCAGCTCACTATAAACATTTGATGAAAATGAAGCATTCTCCGTGAGACAAAACAGCAACAATTCACAACTGTTGCTTAGATGTCAAAGGTGTTTACAAAACATAAACCAGCACATTATGTTGGTTCTGAGAATTGCTCCCCACTACAGTAAAATACCCAGATATTTGAGCTTTGGTAAGAGAGCTACTTGTTCATAGCCATTAGTGACACTGTGTCATCATGGGTAGGAGGAATACACATAACACAGGGAACAGTTAAAAATACTTCAAATGACAAAGTTATTTCCCATAGTTAATTTTCATTTTATAAGAATTAAATTGTGCAGAATTTTATACCAGAGTTCACCTGTGAATTGGATTAACTCAGGAATGTCACAGCCTTTCCTCTATGTGAGGATGTTATATCAGAGTAGGGAGCTTTTAGAAGAGTTGGACATCATTACCTCTGATAGAATTTCTTTCTTTTTTTGTCAATGGTAATTGTGGTCTGGTGAGACCTTTTCTAGACATTGTTATTTCACCCCTTTTTTGATACTCCTTGTTGTTGATAGTGTGCTCTGAGTCTTTCCAGTTTCTGTAGGTCTATTAATGATATTCTTATTGACAAAATAGCTGAAAATTCAAATATATTGCTTTGTGCTTGAGATAAAAGAAAAATAAAATGAAAGATATAGTTTCAAATCCCCCTGGAAATTTGTACCTTGCACAAAGGAAATACACTAGTCACCAACTAACAAGCTGTAACTCAGTGTTTCACCCATGGAAAGACTGCTGCTCATACTCCATTCCTGAACAGACATCCTCCACGATGAGAGCTTGTAGCCCTGCTCCTGTGTAAAACATGACTCCCTCAACTCCCACTAAGTCCATGAGTCATTAGGAGTGCAAAAGCCAACACTTCCAACACCTCTGAAGGAAGACATTTTATGTAAGCGTCTCATGGCTCTCTCCCAATATACAATGGGAAATTCTGATTTACAAGAAAAAGACACGTTAGACTAATCTCTCTGGTAAGACAGCAGTTCCTGCAGAGTTTTGAACTAGGGGAACCAGGAGAAGCTATCTCACAGAGAGGCAAGCCCTGGTCAGACAGCTGCTCCTAGCCTTGCTGCTGCTCCCAGATCCTACAGAGTTGCTTCAAGCAGTGTGGTTGATCTGGAAATCACTGTTTCAAACAAAATGAAGTTACTCACCACAGTTCAAGACAGCCTGAAGTCAACGGGATCAGGATTTACTGCCTCACATGAAGCAGCATATTTGTGCAAGATAGTCTTTTCTGGTTCTGTCCAAGTTCTTGCAGCTGTCCAAGATCTGTCTTTTGCTTAAAAAATATCAGGATGGTGTATCAACTCACACATGCAATTTAAATAGGCCTTATCTCAAAAATGAGGAATACAGAGTCCAATCTGAACTCTCTCTCACACAAAAAGATCTTTGTCATGAATAATATTACTTACACCAATAAGCAAAAAGGGCAATGTACCAACAGCATATCTTAGGTCTTACCTCAGATTTCCCCATTTTGTCTAAATAGGAAATATAGCACAGGACCATCTTACTAACATGATTCTACTCATCATTCATGTATGCTATACATAATGTAATTAATTTTAGTAATTAATATACATATAATAGTAATTAATATACATGAAGTAACATACATTGAGTATGTTACTTTAATACTTCAAAAAGATTTTGGTGTTCACAGCTAGTAGAGGAAAGCTACTATGAACTGCAGCTAGGCAACTGAACCACAGATTTTAAATGCATCCTAATTTCTACTTACATTTAAATGTAAGTTATGTCCAAAAGTTCTAGCATACTAGATCTAAATATACAGCAAATTGGTAATTTCCAATTATTCTGCCACATCTTCAGATACAATTTAAAAACATTCTGAGCAGAGAGAACAAAACAATGCCTAAGTATTTTCATGAATTTTATTCAAACTCATTGATTTTTAAACTGATTGATGTAGCTGATATTAAACCTAGCAGGTCTGTGATTTTTTTGTTAGTTTTAACACAACACATTCTATGCAAAAATTTGTATTACTCACATTTTGGTGATATGTATGCCATGCTTGGCAAAGGCTTCTTAATTTCATAATTTTGATGCCTTGAGACCATTTTTAGGTTTCCATAAATGCTTCTACAGGCCAATATTCTAAATTTCTTTTAAGTAAAATTAGATAGAAAAAAATCTAGTTTTCCTATTTACCTGACGGTTGGTTCAAAAACTGATATAATCAGGAGTATGGCTGAATTTTAACAAAAAACACATTGGATGCCAGCTTAATAGTTCTGTATCCAGTTTAAATAGTTTTGTATTCATTGACTATCTAAAACTGGTTTTTCTATTGGAGGATAACTCAGTAGCTGGGTTAGAAGAAGATTTTAAAGTCCCACGTGTCCGGATGGAATGTACGGTCCAGATGATTTCTCATGAGTGTAGAGGGAGAAGAGGGAAACAAAATCCCAAACTAAGCAAAACAAAATACAAACACACACACACACACAAAGAACAACAATGACAAAATCAACAAAATAATCCTTCTAATTTAATGCCAGGTGCTATTGTCATGAAACCATACAAGTTTCTGTGAGATGGCAATGCCTTTCAGAAATAACAATCCAGCATAAAGGAATCTGCTTCCTCAAAAATGTAAGAGAAAGTTCAGCTTTTCTTCTCATTCTTGTTTACACCACATCCCATCTGCAGTGAATGGAGGGGGACACACAGATATTTTTAAACTGGATTTTTAATTGGGGTTTTTGTTTACTTTTTTTCTAGTTTTAATAATAAATATCTGCCCATCAGAAAATTGTAGACTTCCTAATTAACATCTTGCTGGAAATAGAAGGATATTCTGTACCACCTCAGTCCTGCATTCTCATATAACCTCTGAGGTATTCAACTCTGGCCACTATCAAAGAAAAAAAAAAGTTGGAAATGTTGTTGCCTAACAAAGACTGCTCCTTTGTGCACAGGATCAAACTGTTACTTTAATACCTCGATCTCCTGATGTGTTATGAACTGTCATGACAATGGTTAATCATCACCAACATGTACAATTTTTAAGATGATAAAGCCAAATAAAGCATCATTAGATCTCTAGCTATTATAACTTGCAAGTGATAAAGATTAAACAAATCTGATTTTATGACTGCTCTCAGCTGATTAGTCATTTGAGAATCTACATTAAAAATACATAAATGTGAAGAAATTTAAAGGAAATATATGAGACTACCACGAAAAAAGTGGGAATGTTATATTAGATACCTGAAGGTGCAGTGCAGTGTTGTTACGCCTTGCAAATTAGACATGGTCAATCACGTTCATTGACTGGGGAAGAAATCCATAGTTCCTTCAGATGTGAAAGTTTATTCAGTTTACTGGTGAGAAAGTGGGCATTAATTATCCTATTGTTGTTGTGTTTTCATCACTAATATTAGAGTATGGTGACTGCAAGGAATAAGAGAGTTGCTGGGATTGTTTTTAAGGTTTCATATCTGCATGCTAATCAGACCATTGCAGAAACTAAAATTCCTGATTTCCTTCTCTTTTAGCTGATAGAAAATTCTCTTGCAATTTTTCAGGTGAATTTTTTTCCCAATTAGAATATAAATTGAGATCCTTATTATAGGATTAAGGGAAAGAATAAGTGATTTTAGAAAAACACATAATTATAAAATTTAGCTCATCCAAATTACAGAAAAATTTTTGCTGAAATACTCACTTTTTTTCATAACATTTTTATTAACTCAAGAAGGTTTATTAACTTAAGAAGGTTTCAGTTTAGCCTCTTTTTAAAGCCTGTACATAAACTAATGTATCCAGGGAGACTAAATGAAATGCAAAGTCCATCATGCTTTTTTAAACAATATAAAAAGCCCTGTCTTAAAAAAAAGTTACATACAAATTACTTTAAAAAATACTAGTATCACAAATCCTTTCCAAACTTAATTTAGGTTTCCTTTTTTTTTAATATTATTGCAGAGCCTTAAATACACTACCACATACTGTTTTTCACTATGTTTTCTGGGACTAAAAAAAAATTGAGAAGAAAAGAATCAATCAAACCCGGAGGACCTGCAATGCAAACTCCAGAATCTCCTGGCAGATCATCAGTGAAGTCCTAGGCAAACTTCACCTCGAGCTAACCCAGTAATCTGCAGGAGCAATAGATTGCCGTCTTCTAGATGTACCACAACTACAAGGGAACGAAGTATGTATTTTACCAGTACATTTCACTGATATTTACTGACAAAGGAAAGCAATCTGTTCAGCCTCCTGCCATTCTAAGTCCTAGCCCCTTGCTCTAGGTTCAATTCAAGACCCAAGTCCTGAGAAGTATTTTCTCCCTTCTCACCTAGCATGGCTATTTATCAGTCCTCCAGCCTCAGCCCTACAGATGAAAATACTGAAACACTACACCAAAATCTTGAGTGAGAGCCAGAATACATATGAAAACCAACTTTAGATCAAACTACAAAACAGATTAAAGTTAAAACAACACAGATTCTTACTGCTAATTGTGCCTCACAAATAGCATAACATTGTCAAGACAAAGCATTTTTGTCTTGCTTAATCTTCCTAGATGAAATATATGTACATACATGCATATTTCTGTATTTTATATGTATATATACATAAAACCACAGAGGATCTGCCTCCTTCACACAGTCTTGGAGTAAATACCTGTCATTTCGTGTGCACTGCAGGCGAGTAGCTTGAATGTGAAAACATATACAAAACCAGGTCTAAAGAAGATATTACATGCTCTTAGCTTGCTGGAGATAGATCCACAGCTCAAAAAGGTTATTCATAACTTATTTAGTCAGCTAAATTTCATGTTATACACAGAGTTATGAACTAATTATACTTATTCACTGCCTGTATTATAAGAAATAACAATCTTCTCTTAAATAATCTGTTTTATAAAACCAAACTCTGACATATAACTACAGCAAATAGTAGTCAAGAGAATTATCCATGACGTGTGTTTTCGCAGCTAATAAAATAGAACAAACACAATACCATGTTTCCAAACACCTCCTTCTCTGACAACATTCTGACTGAGTTTTAGGGTTTAAATATTTTCTGAGCATCAGTACTAAATAATCTATGAATAATTCATGCACATTGTTAGTTTTAGGGGTTAAGTGAAGTATCCCAGACTTACAGAACGGTTGCTAAATGGAGAAAAAACTCAAATACTTTAGAGTTATCATTAATCTCATATTTCAATGAACTCAAATGATAATTTTTTAGAGTTTTTTGCTGTTAATTTTTTTAAGAAACTCAATCATCATAGTTATTAGAATGTAATAAAATGGTTAGTCTTTGAAATTACCATCATAGCAATCACCAACTGTCAAGATGCTATTGTTTGAACAGTAGTTCAATAGCATGAGTGGTTTTAAAGAGTAATTCAGACTTTGCTAAGCTCTGACATAAGGTCTTTTAAAAAACCTACCCTCAACTTTTCCTTCCCTTAAGAATGGGAAAAGTTTAATTTTAAACAGCTGGAAATTACTGTAGGACTTTATAGGTTTTGTACTACTTTTCAGCAAATGTTTATCAAGAATACCTCTACTAAAATCACACTAGTTTTACATCAGCATGTGTTAAGTGAAATCAGGATTAAGCTCCACAGGTTTTTTTTAAGTGATTCTGTTATATTTCATGTTCTGATTGACAGTATTGAGAAAAAGGGAATAAGAAACAAAAGATTTTTTAAAGTAATTTGCATTATATGGAACAAAATGCTGACTGCTTTTCTTGAGGAGGGGGTGGGACGGGTTTGAGTGTTCAGTACTGTTTTTTGAAGGAGGGGGTTTAAGCTCAGGAGAATAGTTTCTTTTGTGCAAAACCACCCTCTTACCTGATTGCGCTATTCTTCTACACTACCAAGTCTGAATCTCACTTTTTAGAAGGCTGCGCCTTAATAAATAAATAAAGCATACCCAATGTCATAGGCTGCAATTATGCTCTGAAATAATGATACCAACTCCTGATATCCTTCTTTCTCTATATAACAAAATAATTCATGATAGTACACCTGGAAAATCTGCCACCTTGTCACATCACAGAAAAATAGTCATCCCTGAATACTGTGTGCAGATTGGAAAACACGTCACGACATTTATTGGGTTACTTGCAACTAGTTTCAAGTTACACTGGTAATTTAGTTTCCACTGTCATGAATCATTGTTTTAGCTCACTTTAAGGAAGATCCCCAGCTATGATGAACATAAAGGCCAAAGGCAGGTCTAGAAAAGCATTTGTCTTTTATTCATACCAGATTGATTTTGCCAGACTAGTTCAAATACTGAAATTGCCTTGTTTAATCTGTTTAGTCAATGTCCTGAAGGCAGTCCATGCTGCATTTCCAACTCTTTGCTAATCAACGTAAAATTGTTGTATGATGTTAAACAGAAGGTCTACTGACTTAAACAAAAGTGAGCAGTAGGAGAGAAATCTGTCGTCTTGTTTTCCTGAGAAAGTTTTCCTGACCAAGTGACCACATGAGCCGCTGAGCCTTCAATTGCTTGTGTGAACACTGTTATCATCAAATATGCAAATGAAATAGAAGGAGTAAAGGGAGGAAGAGGAAGAATCAACATATTCCTTACTACTCTGGCATCTTTAACACACTTTCTTGCTAGTCTGCATCTTCACGTCTCTTCAATTTACCAGGCTCACTCAGCATCCTTTCCTCTCCAGCTACTTAATGGGTAGATATTTTAACACTATAACTACCTTCCCCTTTTTTTCTTCTTACTCCAGAATTCTTCCTGAGTTTTCCCTTTCTTGGTCCACCTGTTTCCCCCAGGATTTACCAGGTCTTTTCTACCTTTGCTAATACCTATACCTCTGCCTACTGTAGGCTGGCTGCCTCCTCATATCTACCCCATCTGCATCTGCCTAAAACTTCCGTCTTACAATATGACCATGCTTACCACCTTACTAAGCCTGTGCACACACAGCACATGCTTACCTTACCACCTTATGCAGACCAGCAACAGGAGTATCTCCCCTTGTTCCCTACTGAGAAATGAGCCTCCTCCTCATTCCTGTGAACCCTTTTCCCATCTCACATCATCTACTTCTTCCCTCTTTTGGTTCTTCCTCATAAACTTTGCTGTCATCAACAAAGGGGAAAAGGGAAAAAGATACTAGCTAAGATGCACAGAAACTGAAGGAAAACCAAAATCAAATAAGCAAAATCACACAATACACACAGCTAGGGACTGTTACTGTGCTCTCAGCCTAACAACCACCTCACTGCTCTGTCTTCTCTGTTGGTGACTAACAGTCTCCATTGATTTGTATTATTGTCTAGTTAATATAATGGTCTACTTAACCCCATTAGTAGTGAAATCATTCTATACATTTATCTTCTACCTTTGT
>VZTL01074989.1:0-27503 GCA_013400535.1 Scopus umbretta
CCATGCAGCTGCCAACTATTTGTTAAAAGGTTCCATGGCTTGTAACACAGGACTTTACAGAGACAATGATATGAAGAACAAAGAAAAACTCATTTGGCGATTTTGCTGTTTGCATCACTAGCAGATAACTAAGCATTTGCTTAATTCACATCAAATGCCACACAAGGATTTTGGAGGACTAGCAGGTTTAGAGACATTCATTTTCTATATAAGTTTCAGGCCATCTTTTCACCGAAAGGTAATTTATCCAAGTATGTCAAGATAGGACTCGAGAAAACAGATGCAGACTAGANTTTCTCTGTCAAGAAATGTAAGGAGAGGGACAGACTGAAGAGCAGTGGATTATACTGCCACTTAGTAATCCGCGCTTTAAGAAAAGCTTTCAAACTCCAGCTTCCTGGATTACAAGAGATAAACCACATCATAGAACTGATACATTGATACTACTGTACAGGTTATGAGACCTAACCTGCACAATTTCAAAGCACGCTCAGTCAGAATTCAAGACACAATACAGAAACTAAGGATCTTGTTTTTATCAGTGGTAAGAAAGATATCAGCATAGCCACTACAAGCGTGGGTATATCAATAACTCATACTGAATTACCTAGTAGATTTTTAACACCATTACATCCTTTGGGGCCTCTAGTCTGAGGATGTGTATTTGTGTAAAAAGCAATCTTTAGAACTAAACATTATAAATACGGTACATTTACATCCCATCTCATTATATCCACTTAACAATGACAGATGAGTTAGGAGCCTAATTGCCACAGACTCCTGATACATTTAATGAAATAAAGCACTATCACTTTCACTTTTCAAGTATTTCTTTTCCAGTAGTAGTAGTCATCAAGAAACCAAACGGAGAGGAAAACCAACATGTCTGTAGTTACTATAAAATGGATTTTATGGAGTCTGAAGAACTCAGTCATTTAGTAATAAGATGAGGCATCTGTAAGTGTGTTAGTGGAATACTTAAGCTAAAAAGCCTTGAGAATCCCAGTTAACAACATATGATATCCTCTAAATAGTTTTTAAAATTCTTTGAGCTAGAATCATCAATTAAAGGACTTTTTCTGCTATAAGGTCCAGGAATATCTGGTCCACAAAAAATGATCAACCTTTTCTTTTTCAAAACTTACCGATAGGTATGAAGTATCCTTGACTGCCTCTTATTCAGGTCGATGCTACCTCAAAAACCGTAAGATTTTCTTATTCAGAGGAAACTCTTGAAAGATCTGAAAAAGCAAACATTGAATCAAATCTTGTAGCCTACTGAAATAATGTCCTACATTATAGTCACACCCCTTGTACCTCAGGAAAATAAAAGACTGAAAAACACCAAAGTGTCAGAGGACAGTAGAAGATATTAAAGTCGTGAGACTTCCTGACCAGCAACATTTTACCATTCTACAAGAGCAGGTACTTCACAAGGTGAAAACTCACATCCCCTTCCAGACAGTTTATGTTAAGAGAGGAAAACAATACCCACCCTAAGCCCAGCCAATATGACTTAGAGAAAAATTGCTTCCTGATCCCAGTCAGGTGATCAATTTAACCCTGAGCATGTAAGCAAGTTATAGCCAGTTAACACCTGAAATCCTAACCAACTGCCCCACTTTAACCTGCTGTCAATCTCACCATTTAAGAAAGGGCAGTCCCCTTCTCCTATACTATGCACCAATAAGGAATAGAAGAGTTGTGGTACATGCAGAAGAATAGGAGAACTGGCACGTGGACCAGTTGAAAACATTTCTGTTTAAGGACTGTGTAAGAAAAGTACACAAACAAGTTTCCCATTACATTTCTCTGGCAATGTCAGTAAGTATCCAAAGCTTTGTATCACAAACTCTATATTCTGACTCATGTTCACTATGTCACACATATCCTTTCATTAATTTATACATTTCCATCTGGAAGTAATTCAGGTCCCTGCCTCCACGACCTTGTCTGGAAAGCAGTTCCAGAGCTTTGCACAAATTGCCAAGAACCTTCTTTTAAATTTCCCATTTATTCATAATTGTTTGTATGTATCTGATCTTGAAATAATGTTATCCTTTAACATAAAAGTCTTCTTCCCTCACATCTACCCCCACACATACTTATAAAGATATAACCATATGCCCTTTCAAGCTTTGTTTTGCCATGTAAGCTATTTTCATCTCAGCTGAGAAAATAGGTACTCCTTTCCCCTAACCATCCCACTCTGCACCTGCTGCGAATCAATGTGGGTCATGAGAACTGTAAACAATATTCTGAGAGTTGTCTTACCAATGCCTTGTAAAGCAATATTAACACTTTATTGTCTTCACTGAAAATCCTTCATCTAATATACCCTGAAACTGCTTCATGGCCATGACATAATGATGGCTCATAGTCACTGTACAGCCAACTAATGCATTAAACCTCTTTTCCCTTTACTATCACCAGCAATTATCAAGATACCAGCTTATACTAAAAGAACATGATATTAATCCCCAAGCACCCAGCTCTACTTTCTGTACTATTAGGTTTCTATTTTGTCAGTCCATAAGGTCATTTATTTTTTTCTGACATGCTAGTCATATTCTAATTTTGTGCTGTCTCTTAATGCCATATCCATTCTCCTACTTTTACCAAGTTCAAAGATACTACTTAAGTTGGTCCCCAGATTGGTCCTAGAGGAATTCTACTCGCAACTCCTTTCATTTTGATATTTCCATTTTTAACAGAACCCTCTTTTAATATAACCCTTTACTCAGTTCCTCTTCCACCTCACAATTCTTGCATTAAAGCCCATCTTCCCCACCTTAAATAACTTCCCACAAGGAACACTATAATGCCTTATTTCGATCAAGGTAGATTAGTTCTACTGCATTGCTCTTTTCTGGGACAATTATCTTATCAAAGAAAGATATTAAGTTAGTCTGATATGATCTGCCCTTGATAAAAACATATTGTAGTTTTTCCCACTTTCCATTTACCTCCAGGTCCTTGATAATTTTTTCCTTCAAAATCTACTCTAGGACCTTGCATAGTGTTGAGGTCAAACTACCATCCCTGCATTTTATTTGACCAGCTTTTTTCCCTTTTTTGAATACAGGGAATAACTTTATTATTCTTTATTTGTATTGAGCTAGCCATGAATTGGACAGATACACATAAAATCCCTGCAAATGCATTCCGTGCAAATCAGCATTTGCATTTGCGGACTCTTTCAGTGCCCTGAAATGGGTATTGTTTAACCTTCTCCATTTCATCACAGTAAGTAGGCTGTATTTAGCCGATAGCTCACTTATGGAAACTTCCATTGCTCTGTCTTCATTCCCTTAAGCACCTTGTTACTATTCTTAGTCACTTTATTATCCCAACTGAAAAATGAGACAAAATATTCATTTGCTATTTCAATCATACCTAGACTGTAGTTAATCTCAATTTCATTCCTAGTATTCTATGTTTCCTTCTTACTTCTGTGCTCCCTTTTACTAATGTGTCTGAAGAACCATTTCATAATTGGTCTAATTGTGCAGCCAGCTCAACTAAATTCTTGGTCCTGCTGATATTTTTATAACACTCCTGAGAAGATCCCTTATGAACTATGAAACTGTGTGGAGTACGATACTAAGAACACTGACACGTTTCTATCCCTTCTTTACTTCAGCACCCTCCAGAAAAGTGAATCCTGCCTTGATGTATAATTACACTAGCTTGAACAAGGAGTATGGAGTGTTGGCCACAATACAGAAGGAATTTACTGAATATTTAGGTATGTTCATGATGATAGGACCTCACCCTTTTCAGCTTACAAATTTGCAGGAACCATTCAAAGATATTTGAAGTGCTACAGCCTGTCTTAAAGAATTCACAGAGGACTGGGAAGTTCCCAGAGAAATATGACAGGATAAACTCAGTGTTTGTCTTTATTCTTTGGCAGAATTTTACACCAGACATTAAGTTTTAAGAAAGGTACTAGGTCAAATTATTAAACAATTAAACTGCAGATTCTTGGAAGAAAAATAAACAAATATACAACACTAGTCAACCCTGATTTGTCACACATCATCATGTTTAACGTACTTTCCTGATGAAGCAGCTGGCCAGAAGGATGAAAGTGAAGCAGTAAATGTGTGGTACCTTGACTTTGATAAAGGATTTTGACACCGACACTGGATTTTCACATTGTCTTATATTCTTATAAGGAAATTCTTATAAGGAAATTATTTTCTCAATCCAAATTCTTGCAAAATAGAAGGTCATACAGGGGGAAGAGTTATCTCATTCCTGTTTTCTTCTTACATTCCTTAGCCTTCTGCTGCTGGCCATTGTAACAGGGAGGCTAGGTGCTCCTTTGGTCTGAGCCAGCATAACCGTTATCCTGATCATCCATATGGCCTATAGTCCTCACTGTTATCAGAGTGCATAGCTGATTGAAAACTTGCTCTCGGTGAATAGTTTTCAATTATTGACTCTTCAGGACTTCACAAAAGGGATCCCACAGAAGTCTGAACCAGGGGCAATTCTATTCAGCATTTTTAATATCTTGGAAGATGGAATAGAAAGCATACCTATACAATGTGCATAACTCAATGTATAGTACTGAGGAAGGGACAAAGGCTGGAGAAGGGGAAGAGAGAGTGTTTTGGAGGAAAGACTCAGAATTCAGAATACTGTGACAAATGGGAAAGATTGTGTGGAATATTCACCAAGGTCAAGAGCAACATGGTACATTTAATGACAATAAATCTAATGCACATCTGTAGGATAAGGAATGTCTGGCCAAGAAGCTGCCCAGCAGAAAAGGATCTAAGAACACCAAAGATGGAGAATATGGGGAAAGAAACAAAGACAAGAGGCTAAAAAAATATGATGCCGAAAAGGTGGAGGAAGTGAGTGTGTTTACTTTAGATAATAAAAACGGGACAGGGAGAGCTAGGCAGGACAGCAATCTGCCAGGTCTTCCTGAAAGGTCCTGCCCATGCAGCAGTTCCCTGTCCCCATGAGCCAGGCAGCCCCCAGCATGTTTTTTCTGTCCTAACTGTAGAGTTAAACAGACAATCCCCTGCTACGCTTTCAGCCCTCCATGCCTATGATTCTTATGTCATCTACTCAGTATGCCCTACTGGATTATTCCTATAAACAAAGATTACAAATATAAATACACGTGTGCATCAGGCTCTTCATCATTAAGTCCTTTGATTAAAGAACCTCTCTTTTTTTATTTCTTTTTGCAGCACTGGAAGTTCTAACGGCATTCACAATCAACAGCAATTGCATCTAAACTGGTATTTAAGCTAAGTTTATTTATTTTAGCAATGGAAGAGGAGGGTTAAAAACACCATCAACAGCAGCACAGCTATGATATTTTTCTTTTTAAAGAAAGAGGAACAGGCCATAACATATGTGAAAACACATGTGAAAACAGTGTGTTATTCACTTTCATAAACTCTGCAGCCTCAATTATGTGTATTCATTTTGAATTCAAAGAACTGACTTACTGAGGGTATTTTAAATATTCTGATTTAATTCTCAAAATAGGAAAAATATGATTATTTTAAAGGAAGCAACATTTTTGCTATTTATTCTAATTCATTTTCCTTCTGTTATCTTCTTTCTAAAAAGACAAGCTGTAAAAAGACAAACTGACAGGAATTATTTACATACTTTTCACACAATCTGTGAATAGGCATGTTTAATGCTTCTGAAAAGAAGTCACTGTAATACAATGCAAATTACTAATTTATGAATGTGGCACAATTGATAATACATGCTTACCGCAGCTGTGATTTTCTATTCTACGTGAATTTAATGCTTTTATTATCCTGCCTATGTGCTGAGTCCTGGCATATGTATGCAGATGTGTGCCATGAAGCCATTGAAAATTTCAGGATTAAAGATAGCTAATCTCCCAGAAGCATCGGTGGGAAGGAATATGGAAGGGATAGAAGCACAACTATAGGCTCTCTCTTTATTTTGTCATCTTTAAAAAAGATGAAATCACAGCATAACTTCTGTATCAATAGGCAGTTAAGTTTATGTAGCATTATTTATCATTGTTAAGTCTTCATTAAATAAGTTCCT
The DNA here is from genome assembly GCA_013400535.1 of Scopus umbretta. Lineage (NCBI taxonomy): Eukaryota > Metazoa > Chordata > Aves > Pelecaniformes > Scopidae > Scopus > Scopus umbretta. The sequence goes on from VZTL01074989.1 coordinate 6,061, forward strand.
CTGCCCACAAAGGGCTGTACAGAAAATAGAGAGCACAGTTTTGCAGAGATCTATTTATTAGATTGGATTTTACAAAGCAGCTTTTAAAACCTGTGGGTAGAACATACCTTTTCCACAGTATTCTGGAGGAAAGAAGTATTCTGAAAACTATTCAGATTATTTTGAAGCAGTAAGGACAACAGCTTTTTTTTTTTTTCCAAAACTAGAATTGGGAACTTTCTTACAAAACAGTTTGTCACTAAAAAATACCATCTGGCCCAATTTTGGTGAGAGGTTTTATAAGATGGTGCAGTTTCAATACTTATGTTAAGAGCAGGTTTTCAGGTTCAGGGTATATGCTTTAGCCAAATGTGATAGCCCTTCCTCAAATAGGTAATACGTCCTTGGTTTGGGCACTTGCATGCCATGTGGAATAATCTCTACTGCTGCCTAATTCAGGCCATTGGCACGTATCCAAGTCTTCCAAATGTTAAAGGAAAATGTCATATTTTTAAGCAGGAAGGTGTATGGAACCGTAAAATTAATCTTATGAAAACTATTAGCAGAGAAGCCTAAAAGTGTAATAGACAACTCTTGGTTTCACATGAGAGTTATTTTCAGCATTCAGAGAAACTCATTTGGCTTTAGTGCATACAGCAAAAGTATTACAGTTATCTAACCTAGCATTATCTAACCTAGCACTAAATAACGCTCCTGTTATGAATAAAGACAACACAGCAGTTTCATTTCAGTCATCTACACATACTTTTTTTTCCTACAATTGCAGCAGCAAGTAGAAATAGAGCTTAAAGAACAAACATAAACATTTTAAAATCTCCTGAAATATTTTAGAAGAAATGACAGCTGCTTATCTAATAATTTAGCAGCATTGTATATGAAGTTCTGAGAATCAACTGAGATGAAAAAAACAAGATATTTTATTTACTTAGATGAACTAATTGTAAAATTGATATTTTCTAAGTTTCAGTGTCCATTAAGATTTTTCTATGATTAAGATAAAATCTATGTGACAAAAAGAGATAAGCTAGCATACTGGCATTACACAGTTATAGAAAATATACCATACTTAATTGATTAAAATGAAGTGTTTTCAACAGATTGTTTAATGCATTTCAAGCCAAGATTGCATCTCTTGCATAAAAGTCCCAGTCCTCAAAATATTTCTTTAACAGGCCTTTATTCAGAAGATTTAATGGCACCCATCTTCTTATAAGACATTACAACATAATAGATAATTCATTTACATTTCTACTAATACAAAATAAAACCCCAATCTCTTTATAACTGGAAGATACAAACAAATTCTAAAAAGTATTTTTTTCACTGTTTCTGTTGTAGCTTCCGCTGAGTGCCAACTTAATGATAACCCATATTGATGTAAAGCAAAATGCAGTTTTCCAGCCAAATAATAAAGAAAATTTACTATGAAATGCAAAGCCTAGGCAGTATTTTGTACTGTGATATGCACTCCATATCTGAAAAATTCTTTCTCCATCAGACAAGTCACTACCATTATGCCGAGATAAATAAGAGTTCTGATAAATGTTTCAAAATGAAAGCCTCATTTGTTGCTTATCTAAATACTACAGAATAGCAGAGTAAAAAAGTTTTAAGATAGACTCTTAGATCAAGTAAGAGACAACTGAAATATATTTAAGACTCTAAACCACTGCAGAAGAACAATGTGGATACCTGTGCAACAGCACAGTTACCAATCAGCAAAGAAAGCAGGTGGTGTGCGATTACAACCAAAGACAATAGAAAACTTAGATTTAAAAACATGAAAGAGTAATATTTGCTTTTGTAACCCAAAGGGATCCAGTGAAGCCTTTCCAGATGGAATTAAACAAAGTCTTAGATATAAGACTCAAACGGAGATATCACAGTGCAAATAGCAGGCTCTGTCCTTATAAAGAACATCTGTTGTGAAGTTGTTTACATTCCTACCAAAGTGGGAAAGAGTATAGCTAATTCTCCACTGCAGCCAGACGTGTTAGGGAGAGTACAAAGTTACTTCTTGGTGTTTTTTAATACATTATAAACACACACAGCTTTTCACTAACTGACAATTTTGTCACCTGGAAAAAACAGACAAATAGGGATTTCAGGCCCAGAGAAACATTCTGTACTCTGTACATTTGCATACAATTTGCCAGGGATTTATTTCTACATTTTCCATTGTTTCATATTTTATTATATGTATTTTTGTGGTTTATTTCCCCCCTGTTACAAGGAGGAAACAGGGTATCCGTCCATTCATGGGTCTCTTGCTGAGCAGTCTATTAGAAATGGAGAGCTTTCAGCCTGTGGGTTAGTGGTTTGCTCTCATTCTTCCAGATATAACTACTAGACTGTGTTTAACTTGAGTTCCTCAGGAAATGAGAGGCAGGTCGTAAATTATAGGTTATTACTGCATTTTAATATTCCTCTTCTCTGCTGTCCTGCTCTAGGTTTTCAGAAGTAGTAGAGGGTTTTTTTCTTTTTCTTTTCTTTTTATTACTAGGAACTCAAATACATTCAAGCAGAGCCCACCAAGTGCTTGTTCTGCTGTTCCTGTGCTCCCCCCATCCCACCCAGCCTGGGCAGGAGACAGGCAAACAGCTCCATCCTCCCTGCGGTGCTATGGGTGGCCAGCAGGAGCGGGAGAACAACTACACAAAATGTTCTTGATTTGCATTAAATCCACTTTATTACATGTTACCACTTTGTGCTGCTTGCTGTATTTGAACAATGAAGTTTTAAATAGTAGAGCTAACGCTTAAATTTCAAAAGCCACATTACAGAATTAATTTTGAATAAGTCTGCTATTTTTTATGCTTACTTTTGCCAAATAATTACTGGGTTTCTCACTGTTTGTGGTCTCCCTCCATCAGCACTGGTGCTCAGTGCTGCATTCCTAGTGGTTAGTGCTCGCTCTTTCTCTCTTTCTTTCTATCTGTTTTTATAGATATGTATATATATACATGTGTGCTCTTTCCCAGTAAAGAAGAGCTGACTGCAGCGCTGAACACAAAATGTTAGCTGTGAATTTATGCCACAAAATAATTTGTCTTTATTCCTTCATGTAAGGTAGAAAAAAAATTGATGGAAAAATAGATGGCAAATACAAAGACCATCAAGAACAAAGGAAGACCAAAGAGTTGTAGTTTGGGAAGAAGGTTTGCTGTAAATACAACATTTCAAAAGTAAGCAGTATAGTTTGTATATGGAAAAAAGTAATACTAACAGTGCTTAAGAACAAAAGAAGAAATCTATTTGTAACTATAATCCTATAATTTCTAGCTTCTCCTATGTATTTTTTTATGGTAAAGACCATATTGCATCATCTCATTTTTACCCTGACACTTCTTTGCCTCTTTCATTTCTGGCTTTCAGAAAAACAACTTTTTGAAACAATCTGAGCGTATATGATTTAGAAATAAATTACACTAATACATATTTTTATAATGACTTGAAATTACAGACAAAATCTTTCTTTTCTTCTTCCTACACAAACTAGAGAATAAACTTGTAGAAGAAACTTTACTATTAGCACAGCAGCCTGATTACAAAGGGCAATTACTAATTTTGAAGTACACTAGAAAGACATGACCTGATTACAGCACAGTGATTAAGATACAGATATAGATTAAGATTAGGATGTACTGATATGACCAACAGAATAAAATTAAAGTCACCTTTCTAACAGCTAGTGATTTACTAAAGATCTTATACTTTGCAACAGTTGGAGTCAAGCAAAGGTAACTGACATTTTACTTTTATTCTGAAACATTCAGGTTCATACCATCTCATCCATTTCCATGGGAGCCAGGCAACTACACACCTTTGAAGCAATGGCCCTTGATCCTGACTCTGAAAGCCCTTGTATATGTTTCACATGCATGGTTCACTTTATAAAGTCCTGAGTAACTATTGTGAGTTATTTACCATGTAAAAATCAAGCACATGGCAAATAGCTGCAGGAGTCAAAAGCTACGAAGCTTAACGTCAAATACTTGTCCCGCTTTGAATTTTTTCAGTCTCTGAAGGCATCTTTTACAGAACTGTTAATCGCACTGAATGGTCATTCTCAGACAGTGAGAAGTATAGTTGGAGCCAGACTCTTCTTTCTAGGGAGAGCAGTTCCTTTGCCATAATTAGAGGCACTGAAGCACCCTCCACAAAACACAGTCGTTTCTTTAATAAGTGACACTGAACACTATGCCAGCCTACAGCAGCTTTCTCAGTTTGAAACACAAAAGCAGTCAAGTCTCAAAAACTTCAAAGAAAGCTTTTCATTTTATTTTCTCCTTGATCCACTGATAGAGCAGTTCATTTTCTTGAATTTTGTAAAATGACTTTTTCACTCATCAGACCTGTGTAACAAATCACTGTCTCAATCACCAAATGTTCCCGTTCGACTCATCCGCTTTTCCTTTGGCCTTTGGGTAGGAAGCTTCACTTCTGAAACATTTTCTAAATTCACTTTTGTGAACTCTTCTCCCTCAGTTGCACTTTGTTCCATTTTAAAAAATAATTGCATTTCCTGCAACATAATGTGCTAGTTTCAGGTTTTTCAATTTCATCAGAACCCACATTTTCTTTCTTAGATAGAGCAATGTCTTTTCTTTAAAAAGCACCATTTCATAGCACACTATCAGCTATAACATGGCGCTTTTTAAGCAATAAATGTTATATCACAATATTTTTCAAGAATTCTTAGTTTCATTCTGCTAACTTAGAACAGCTTTTTCACTAATAAGACATTTGTAGTGTCATGTACATTGTTTTGCTTCTTACAGTCAAAGATTTTCTCTAATTTCTGAACTTTGCCACTGTAGTCATTCTAAGACAGTATCTCCTCTGAGGAAAATTCTTTAACAAGACAGGACTGTCAATAATCTTAATCTTTTCCAATGTTAAAAAGGCTGGAAGGCTATAAAGTTCCATTCCTCCAGGTTTCTTCTGCCTCAAAGCAAATAGGTCAACTTCACACAGGTATTCCCTATGGGGAATGCAGTTAATCCTTTTCAAGAGGTAGGAACAAACCCCATAATATGAATTATATTTTCAAGTGGGTATTTACATTTCTAGGCATATCATCCAGTAATGTACCAACTAGAAAGTTGCAGAAGCTCAGAGCATAGTAAACTCATACACAAGTATGCTCCACAAAAGCGTGCAATGGGCTATGTTATGATCTTTGCTTACTGAGACCAACTGGAACAGAAACACTGTCATTTTGTGTTAACGGTGAAATGCAGCTGAGTTGAGCCTGATCACTGTTACTTAAGTTTTACGTAGTCAGCTTTACCATCTTCTTCTGTATGAGAGCAGATTTTAGCCCACTTCTTTAACTGCTAAGGTTAGACATCAATCTCCAAAAGACAAAAAAAACCTGAGCAGATATAATATTTAAAAAGGACGGTGATCACTCCATAGAAAAAGGAAGGGGTAAAACAACAGCTTCTGAACAACACAAAACCTGTAAGTGTGTGGTCCCAGAGAAGTCAGAGCTGTTTGATCAAAACTCCCCAGACTCTGAGGCAGAACCAATGTTTCACAAATGTGCACAAGTCTGACAAGGTTCTGTGTCAGCTGCCTTTTGCCTAGCCAAATATCTTCTTTCTCCTGCTCCTACTGTGCTGCTTCTCTGCCTGCTCGTTTCCGTCTCCCGTGTTTCCCAGGTGGGCTCCCCCAGCCAGTCATCCACATTTCCCTCTGCCCCCCTGCTTTCTGCAGCCCACACGTCCCACTCTCACCTCCTCCTCCTCAGCCGTGTCCCGTCTACCATGGTCACTTCCCTCTGCGGTCTGGGGTTTCTTTCCTGACCCCAGGGAGGCAGAGACCAGAGGGCAGAGCCAAGGTCTGGCAGGGTGCAGAGCCCTGAGGGAAGGACTGTGTCTGGCCCCAGCCTCACCTTCCTCCAGGGCATCCCAGCTTTAATCAGCCAGCCCTCCACAAAGGCAGCAAGGCCCGGAGAGCCCACAGACACCACGAGAAGACAGAAATGAACCTGGATGCTTTGTTCCAGCAAATACAGCTCACAGAGATGCAGGCGAGGGAGAAGAGGCGCCTCATCCAACAAGGTCTTCCCCATGGCCTCCATCTTGTGGGTCCGGCGGCGGCACTGACCACTCTTAATGGCCTCTCCATTTCCCAGGGGAAAAGCAGGGTGGCCCCACTGTGCTGTCACGAGGGGACCTTTGGCAGTGAAAGCAGGGCTGGTTACACTTCTTGTCGATGGCACGTTTTTATAAGAATGTAACTTTTACGCAAACTGAGCACACGTTCTTACAGGTCTTTGTTGTGTTGCAGCTAAATTCAACATAAAGTTGTGCAAAAATGAACCGAATGAAAGAAGAGCTGAGCACTGCAAAAATTAAATTAGAAACTCAGTTTGTAACTTTTACAAACTGAGCACACGTTCTTACAGGTTTTTGTTGTGTTGCAGCTAAATTCGACGTAAATAGAAGTTATGAAAAAGTGAACCAAATAAAAGAAGAGCTGAGCACTGCAAAAATTAAATTAGAAACTAAGGTAAGCAGGCATGTTTATAGTATACATAATAATGAAATATATTATATTTACAAATATATGAGCTATTCTTTCACGAATAAATTCATAAACACTTTCAAGGAATATGCTTCACCTACTGAATAACACAGCATTGAGAAAACTTACACCATGCATTTCTGTAGTGAAAAAAGGTCTGTCAACGTCTTTCCCCTCACACAAACCTCACCTTTCGGGCTGGCCCCTGGCTATGTTCAGGGACTCGCTCACTTCAGGAGTAGGAACGTTTCCAGATAACACTTCCAAAATCTAGAAGCACTGGAGACAGCACATTTGCACGTGAAAGTCTCTCCTGCTCCACAGATAAGGCTTGGCAGGGAGCGGACCACCAGGTCAGGTCAGTCTGTTGACAAGACACAGCCACCATATGTCAGCTGGGCACAGACTGACTGTTCAGGTAAGGTGTGAGCATCCCTGTCATGACAGTCCTGGAACTTGTTATAGCACTTTCCTTCAGAGGCATGGAAACTATTCCTTTGTTGCCCACTGCCATTCATTAAAGGCTTTTCACAGAAAATATATGGATGCACTCCCTGTGTTTGCTTCACAAGACCTTGAGTCATAGACTAGAGATCTTCCTGTGAGCCTGGGTTCACAGTTAGGGCTTACAAGGCCTGAGAGTTTTTCCAGGGACGCCAAAGACAGAGGAAAGTTTCTGAATCTATTTAATGTTTTTAAGATTTGATTAAGCTTTCCATTTAACCAAACTGCAGACATATTTTCAGGTTAAGCTTCCAGTTTTGCAGAACTTTTCACCATTAATACCTGTGGTTACAAATGATTTTAAAATCCATTTGCTTGTCCCTGAAAATGAAGTCTAAATGTCATCCCCCGTGCTCTTAAGTATCTGCGCTAGCAGAATGTGTGTGCGCAACAGGAAATCATACGGAGCCTCCTTTGAAGTCAAAACTGTTCTATCACTTAAATAAACATCTTCAAGAACCTTTGGGGGATTGCCTCGCTTAGTTGTGAAAATAAATGTTTGGGGGATGTTTTTCATCCTTCCAAAACCAGGCTCTTCTGCATTTTGTAAAAGACTATGTAATATATATAATAAACATCAACATTACTGCAAAGGGATCAGAATAAAAGTGAACTCATTTACAAATATTTACTGGTTGCAAATTGAGACTATAATCATGCAAGCAGTTATTCACGTGCCTTCATTTATGCATGCCACAATCTCAGAGTGCAAAAGTGCTTTAAAATAGTAACTTATTTAACCAACACAGATTATATCTGCATGTTGCTTGTTAGGTAAAGTCCTTCATAGTCTTGTTCATAAATTTATTTATGAACATCACAATTTTATGTTTATACTACTAATTTGTTGTTTATGCATTGATTTGTAATCAAGGTTTATGTGGTAGGTACAGAAGGTCTCAAGAGTAGAGCCATTTTTGTAAACAACTAATGGGAGGAGCTGAAGAACTATTCCTAATTAAATCTTATGTGCTCTACACACCAGGATTAATAATATTCTCAGTGGTGTCCACAAAAATATATTTTACTTGCTGCTTAGTCTTGATTAATTTATAGATGGGAAATTATACAGAAAACAAGCAGAATGGCAAAATGCATTTCAATCAGTATATTTAAGTGTAAAGATTATATAGTTACTGAGATTATTTGAAGTAACTTATTTTTTAGTACAATGATTAAGTTTACATATGTCTACAATAGTTAATGCAATTCAAATAGTATTAAATACTGCTGTTCAGCTAATGCTGTCCAATTTGTCTTGCACCAAATAACTGCACTTCTTTGCAAGCATACGTATTCAAGCACGTGCATGCACAGCAGCTTATGCCTGACCAAGCAGATGAGACTGAGTTCAAAGTGTTCTGACATCTATTTCACAGAGACTGCCTGTGGTCAATCAAAGATTCCTAGGAAATGCTATTTTTTTCCTCTGTTCTGTAAAATCAGGTAGCATGTAATTAGAACCCGAATTACAGCATTTTGCTCTTCATGGCTCAATGATTTCTTCAAAAAAATCTGTTATAAATGCATAGATTAAGTTGGCATCTTACAGATGGAGAAACTACACTGCAGCTAGTTATGTTCAGTAATATAAATACCATGGTATAAGACTTTCTACTTTCTTTGAATAACATGTAAAATAAATATTCCTGAGGCAAGCACTTCCTGGACACTTAGCATGCAGGAGATATCAGGGACAAGGAAAAAATCTGGTCCTTTCCAACTCTCATATTCCAGTCTTAGGGCATTTGATTCCACTATCCTCCTTTTTTGATCAGATGCACTTCATCTGTACCCTCTCCAAAATCATCTACGTTATTTTGTTTTACAATCTTTTCATTTTTACCTGCGTAGTATCACTATTATTTGGTCTTTTCTGCTTCTGCACATACAGTCATGTATCAGCCTGACTATTCATTTTACTTCCTGATACTTACAGTCTGTGGGCAATTCTGCTAACTTGACTCTCCCTACTCATTGTTCTGAGTATTACAGTCCGAGTTCTTCTCTTGACCTCCTTTTCCCCACTTCATCAGATGAATGATTCTCATCCATTAAGACTCTTCAACCCTTAGCTGTTCCCTATTTACCTGCTGTTATAGTTTATCCCACCACATAACTTAGGTTAGACAATGATACAGGAGATACGCTGGAAAATTGAGAAGAACTCTTTAGCAAATCTTGAAAAGGCAAAGGTTGAATAGCATACCATTCTATCAGATAAACTACTGTTTAAAATTAATAAAACTAAAAATAAAACTATATGCAAAATAGAAGTTTGGGGCTTGGGGTGGTTATGGACAAACTGTCTTTGACCAATGAGCTAATTTCCATTATACTTCCTTGGCTAAGAATTCCAGAAATTGTGCTCAGAAAAATGCAAACATATCCCTTCCTCCTCTGCATATGCAATAGTAGCAATGCCAATTGATGAAGTCTACAGCCATTCAGTCAAAACAATGATGTTGGACCCCTGTCCCTATGATATTATTATCTGATTTGATATGTGATGAGATTTACACAATTAGATGGACGACACTATATTAAGTTGGGTAAAAGATCCCACGTGATCAGTATTTTTCCTGGGTTTAACCTGAAAAAATTTCTCCTAAACTGAGCAAACTTTAAAATGCCATTTTAGACAGATGAACCGGCACTAAATGTGTCTTTTAAAGAAAGGATACTTTTCAAAAGCTTAGTGGTATATTGGAAGATTATTGGGGGAAAAAGAGCTGTTATGCTTTTGCTAGTCCAGCAGCTATGCCAGCTGTGTTTTAACTGGACCAAGATCCTTATGTATGATACTAAAGTATATGAAACAATAAAACAATAACATTACTTTGTAACCCTTTTTTTTTTTTTTTTTCTCTTGGAAGGTTCAGCATCTGTCTGAAAAACAGTTCTCCTTAGAAATTCTGAAGAAACATGAAGACAGCTTAGAAAAACAGAAAGTTGAACTTATTAATCAAAAAAGCAGTCTTCTTAAAATCTTTGTATGTTTCCAGCTACGGTATTCAAACAGTTCTTTTCTACTGTATAAGTGTAGTCAGCTTTAAAATTTGAAAATATGGAAAAAGTAATGTTTTAAAACTGGAAAAGAATTTTTTTTTCCTCTAGCATACTTAAAGTAAATGTAGATAAATTCTGACTTTTAGTTTAAATCATGATCTAAGGTAATCTATGCTGCAGTTTATCTACAAAGCTGATTTAACATTCTTGACTTCATATTCTAATGTCTGCTGTTATATGACTGAACTCCAATTCTGACATAATATTTCCTTTGTAAAAGAAAACTAGGAAAGTCCTACCTTAAATTGGACTGCCTCATCCACAATAAAACATATTGAGAAGGATCAAAGGTAAAACTCAGGGAGGCCAACACTGCATTTTAGGAATCCTGACATACCACACTATCTTTTTGATGTTAGACACATCTAGCCATCTCTTAAAAGGTAGCTACTTGCAACATATGCAGACAACGAGCTTTTCAGTTCTCTCTTGTACTAACCTGAATATTGCCTTCCTCTTACTTCATTGTGAGTCCTTGGATCTGTAGATATTAAGATACACCACAGATCAGTATTCTTCTCTGCATATGTATTTGTACTTTAAATCAGCAGAACTAAGTTTTAAACGTTCAGTATGAATCACCACTATTAACCTTAAATATTTAGGCACGTATCCTTTTAATTAATTAATATTTCTTCAGCATCCAAAGTATTCCCAATACTAAGTACACAAAGAAAGAATAATAAATAAGTATCATAGAAAAATTATTTAGCTATAAGAGCTAAATATCCTTTGAAGAAGTGTGAAGTTTCTTTTAATTGTAACCCGTCATGTTTATTATATAGGTTATTATTTCTTTCTTCTGCTATATAGGGTTGTTTTTTTTTTTTATTTTAGCAATCAGTTAAGATTTTTTTAAAGGATTTTAATATTGCCTTTCTCTTTAGAATATTTTTTCGAGAAAATGAAACAGTGACTTCCTGTCAACTATAGCTTTCTTGGTAGTTAAAGTCAGTCTGCATTCTGCAGAGGAATAAATACCACCTTTATTTCATTAAATAACAATCTTAAAAAAAAAAAAAAGTGACTATACTATGCTACTGACTTTAAACAGAATTTTCTCCTGATTTCAATAAAGAGTTGAACTGAAAGACTGCTGGCACAAGTTGTTAACATAATGTAGTGATTTTTTAAATGTTTTATTATTAAGATTATATCCTTCATTTTTGCAGGGGAAAAAAAAGTTAAAACAACAGAAAAACAATAGAGCTGTACACCATTTTCATGTTCTCATAAGCCAGGAAAAGTAAACATATTACATTTATACTACAGTTTAAGGATAAACTACAACAGTGTGTTTCAGTCTGCCTAGCTTAACAAAGACTTTCTTTTTTTCACCTGAATATTCAATTTTCCTTTTTTTTTTTTTTCAGACAGATGCAAAGAGAAAAGTCACTGAAGAGGAAGATAATTTTAGTAGAGAAGTAACAGAGTTTAATAATGAGTATGGACTAACAAGTAATAGAGATCTTCTGATTAAAAAAAGAGTCAAGACTGAAATAAATGATTTAGAGAATGAGGCAGCTCTGTTGAAAAATGGTAAGTCTTATATGAAAATATTTTATCTTGGATTACCAAAGAATTAATACAAATCAGTAAAATATAGTTGTGCAAAACAATAATTTTAATTCTATTTCCTTGCGGTCTGGAACTTCCTCTTAGCACTAAACTGAAAGAGTGTGGTCTGACACACCACATCATACAAGCATGATTAAAGCCTCTTCTGTTCCCTATCCTCTTCAGTCCTTTCTGACTATGAGCACTATGATGAGAAGAAGCAGACCTGCAGAAGCAGCTCCCACCGTCTAATGTCAACCAGCACAGAGGTGCACTGTCATACCTAGCATACTATATTAGGTTTGCACTGATTATAATCACCTATGGTTGAGCTATGTAAATTTCCTTAGCTTCAAAAGAATTATATGCACAGATGTCTTGTAGGACTGGTCTTTTACTGCCACATTATAACTTTATCCTTGAGTTAAGATACAGAATATGAAATTTCTCAGAACAGAGCGTCAGCCTGAAAAGCAATCCTTCAGCAAGGAAATAGGAGTCATCATGGATCACAGGCTAAACATGAGTCAATGACATCATAATGCCGACACCATACTGAGACATAAACATAATTCTGACCTTTCAGACATGCAAAATAATCCTTCACTCTATTTAGGGCAGTTAAGCCCATAGCTGGAGTATTGTGCATCTAGTTTTGGATGTTAAACTTCAAGAAAAAATGTGGACCAGCTGGAGAGAACCCACATGGGACCAGTGAGAGTGATCAGAGATCTGGAGAACATGAGAAGGAAAAAAATTAAACAATTGGACTATTTAACCTATGAAGGAAAAGACTGTTGGAAGATAGATATGAGTCTTCAGATCGTTAAAGAACTGTGTGAAAAGGAAATTAATATAGTCTCCATACCTATGACGAACTGAATAAAAAGTAACAAGTGTAAACAACAATAAGGGAAAGTCTATCTGGCTGTTAGAAACCTTCCTAAGAAGAACAGTGAACAACAGAAACACTCTGCCTTACAAGATTCCAGTACCAAAGAAATTAGGAGTCTTCATTACCAAAGATCTTTAAAAAACAGGTTAGACAATTATCTGTCAGAAATCATAGAGGTCCTGCCTTCAGGAGGAGGAAGGCAGTAGAGAACCCCTCAAAGCCCTTTCTAGTACCATGATTCTATGATTCATCAAGCACCAGCACTTTGAATACCCAGTATCTGAAGTAAAGTTACTGAAATATGACTATCCATTTGAGTTTGGACTCGGTGGTACCTTCTTTCTGTATTTCCCGTGGCTCTGATTTTGATCTACAACTGAAAAAAAAGTCTATATTTGGTGGCATATGTTACTTTTAATAATTAATTTTTACATATTCAGGTAGATCTGGTCAGTCAAGTGATCCGTAGGGCATGAAAGGCGACTAAGATTCTTCTGTAGGTTCAGTTGCTGTCTTGATTCCATCCTTTTAAATCACACCTTTTTTGAGGTACACCTTGTCTGTCATTCTGTCTGCTACAGTTCCGAGCACACTGACAACACTAAAGACAAAAGTTTCAGTAACTTATAACAAGGAGATGACGTTAGGACCTCCAGTTGTCAGGGAAACAATCACAATTAATTCCAGATGCTGTCTGGTCAGGTTCAAATGTCCATAACACTAAACAAAATAACAGGTTTTTTTTAGTCCTGCTGAGAGGTGTCTGTTCATCACCAATTCAATAAATCATCTTCCTTTATAGCTGAAATAACTCCAAACCAAAACATTCTTCTTATGCCCAGTCAACAAAATATGTCAAACATCTTAATAACATTAAAAAAAAACATTTTCTTTCATAGTTATGAATAAATTATGGCATATAATTTCCTGTGAACTGTGTTTTATATGACTGATTTTAGGTTTATACTTAAGGTTATTTTTGACTAGCTGAAGATTGGTAGAAGTAGTTAAGAATATTTAAGATTATATCATGAAGACTAAAACTGCAATGCATTTTAATTTAAAATATATTTTTTCTTAGAAATGGAGTTAATGGAACATAAAAATGTTCAGTTAAATGCACTCAAGCTGCAGAAGAATGAATTAAAGCAGGATTTATTTACACTCCAAAGCGAACTCAAAGGTGTGCCTGATAATCACTTGTTATGATAATTATTTGTAGCTTGACAAATGCTTCTGAAAAGTGTTTCTGTCAAGTTATTTTTCTCAAGAAAAAGAAATCATAGGAACAAGATTTTAATATATTTTTACATTATGTAATACATCATTTTTAAACATGGTTGTAACAGATATGGATTTCAATAAGATTTATTTTAAATGTCAGTGATACTGAGGCCTACAGATTTGCTGAATCATAAACTATAAATATGAAAAAGAAATTTTTACTTTTGCTGGTAAGTCATATATTAAATGGAGAATATAGTGTTTCGAAGTGAACTTAAAGCAACAGAAATATTGTGTAAGACCCATTAACTATTAATGGTTAATTAAAGGTTCTGTGTCAAAGGTGATCAAAAGCAATAGGGATTGAAACTGAAAGCAATTGAAATTTGGATTAGAAAAGGTGTAATCTAGAAGCAGTTTAGTAACTTTTTAAAAAATGTGTAAATAACATGTCACAGTAAGAGATCTAAGAAAGACAGGCCATAAATACGGTCATAAATTGTTTGGGAAAAGGAACGAAATTTTCTAAAAGATTGCAATATGCATACTAATTACAATAATAAAATAATTCATGTTATTTATTCAGTTGCCTTTGCCCTACAATCAGTTTCACAAAGAAATATGAGAAAAGATAAATTTAGAAAATGTAGGAAATCTTTGAATATGGATGCTTAATATATATTTATAAGGTAATTGTTATTTTATATATAGACCTTGAGAAAGTAATCAGGGAGGCTGAAAGAATGACAAAAGATTTAGAAGCAGAAAAAGTCCAAGTCACTGAAAAATGTCAGACTGATCCTGAATGTTTAAGGTAACAGTCTCATGTTAATAAGTTCCCAAATTTAATTTTAGGTCTGTAACTACAGACCAGTCCAGGTGGCAATAGCTATTTCACTTTTCCTGTACAATATTCCTTTGCAATCAGAATAATAATTTGTTTTTATTAAAGAACACAAATTCCTGTTTATTACAGCCTTTCACCCTTACATGCATACTCCAGTGAACTAAAAACTGGAAGCGTTTGCAAGGAAGTCAGTCAAACTTGGAGGAAGATCAAAAGACTGCTCCCTGGGTGGAAGGCCAGTTCTTAGGTTTTTGTAAAAATGGGGGTGGCACACACAGTACTGATGAACTACCCGGTGCTATACGTACCTACGCTGACTGGCTGTGCAGCCTTCCCCGGAGCCCGACTGCAGCGGAATGGATTGGCCACAATAACCTCCTTGGGTCAGGTGGGCCTTCTACTGAAGCCACTAAATGTAGATTTGTTTTCTCTATGATCTCTACCCTCAGTTCTAGTTTGCTTTCTCATTAAGCCAGTTTAGAACAAAATTTTGAAGATTTAACCAAAACAGAAAGAACTTGCACAGTCTCCCTTAATAATGAATATTCCTTCCCAGGAACTGAGTGATAATGACTCATTTCTTGTCAGTTTGCTTAAGTGTGACATTTACATTTTCACTATAGAGAAAAAAATGTAATGCTTTCAACAAAAAATCTTTCAATGCAGAAAGCCCCACATCACAGAATTAACCAACTTTTTCCTATTTCATGGTGTTCCAGATGAAAGTGTCTCTGGATATTTAAAAATATTGAATAGACAATGCAAAGGAACTCCTCATAGAAAACCTGGCCCAAAATATTTTCTAACAGCTATTGTTAGGGAAAACACAACTTTTGTTACCGTTACCTTTTTTCCCTATACATTTCTGACTTTTTGACAAAAATAAATTAATGTAGTGGTTTTTTTCTGAAAACTTTCAATCAAAAAATAAAATTTTGCAGAGAACCCTAGGCATTTTTCTGAAAGATTATTTGGTAATGGACCATTTTTTGCTGAATATTGGTTTTTGAAAGAAAATGATATATCAGCCCCATTACTAACTCTTTTGAACCTCTTCCATGGTGTTGAGACACGGCCAAAATTCCCTCAGCACAAAAATTAATTAGCTCACAATTCTGCATACAGTAGCAAAAATTTTGCATGCAACATGTACATAGAAGACACAGTGTAAATAATAACAGCAGCAGCAATTCTGTAAGACAGCACATTATAATTCACTCTTTTACATTCTTCATTCCATCGTGATCTATTAGGTTTTATGATACATGAGGTTGTCAACTTCCTTCTGAATAACATACTTCCCTTGGAGTAGTTTACTGCCATGATGCCACTTAATATCCAAATTGGAGTAATTAATTTTCAATAACAGGTTTCCTGTGTGTAAGGTACAGACGTAGCAAACACTATATTACTTTCAATTCCCAGCTCTGCCGCTGACTGTTATGAGATCCTAGGCAAATCATTCAAATCCATGTATGTCTGTCTGTCTATAGAGTGACATTAACTCAGCTCTGTGGAATGATACTTTGGTTTTATCTGGGTGGAAACCACAACAGTAGATAAAACATATTAAATTCTATTAACTAAAAAAGCAGCAAGTGTCATTTACAAACAAATCTAGAAGGATGATGAGATTTTTTTATTTCCTGAAACGCCTCATTTTATGGTCAAGATAAGCTTACATTATTTGATAATTGCATGTAGTGCAAAAATATAAAATGCTGTACTGCTATTACTACTATCACAAAAAGCAAGTGCTCCTTGAGGTGTAATAATATACTGAGAAATTTTTTTTACATTGAAATATTTTTTTCTTTTTTGATACTGGACAAAATTTAGGACAGCTTTGCCTAAATCATACTTTTGTCTTTCACTTGCTTTTGATCAGAAAAGCTCAATGCTTTATAGAGACAGATAGCCATGAATAAGTTAACTCACATGCCAGAAGCAACATAGCTATGTTACTGTACTTCCATGTCAACACTAATAGATTTTGCTTTTCAGTAGAGCCAGGCAGGCAATCCTCATTTGTCTACTTCTGTATGTCACAGTGTTGTGCTGTTTAGAATCATCCCAAACCTTATACCTTATCAGACTCATACAATTCTCTCTCTCTCTCTCTCTCTCTATTTTTTTTTAACAAAATCTACTCCTCTTTTCTTGGTTTGGATTATTGAATTAAGAGAATGAAAGGGAATTTATAGTATTATACATAAATAAATAGTACAGTATATAAGTAGTCCTCCTGGAGGTACCTGATCACCCTTCAGTACCCCAAGGAGGTCATCAGGAAGATGGAACCAGGATCTGCACAATGCTGCACAGTGGGAGAATAAAAGGCAAAAAGCAGAAGTTGAAACTTGAAGAGTTTAGAATGAATTTAAGGAAAAACTTTTTTATCGTGAGGATAGTATTGCAAAGGAAAAGGTTGCCCAGAGAGGTTGCATAGTTTTCATCCCTGAACGTTTTCAGACGTGACTGGATAAAGCCCTGAGTAACCTGGTCTGACCTTGTAGCTGACCCTGCTTTGAGAAGGACATTGGGCTAGCTGACCTCCTGACATCTCTTCCAGTCTGAATTATCCAATGAACCAATTATCATTGTGGATTGCACAGCCCATAAATCAATACATATGCACTGGCTTGTGCCTACAATGCTCAGAGGCAGCATTATCTGCAACAAATCAGTCATTTCCACACTGCCTAGCATTTGGTCAGATCATATCTGCTCTGGTGGCTTTGTAGTATTTCTGTGACATTAAGATGTAATGTCATGTGTATACATGTATTTTCCATTCAAAATGCATTAAATACTTAAAGGAGTTATGTCCAGCACAGCAGAGTGCTGGTTCGAAACGACAATATGCAGCATGTGTGTTGCACGCCCTATGATGTGCCACAGAAGTATTTAAGGGACCATGGCTGCTGCAGCAGAGCACATGCTGATGCAGTCCATGTAGCCTCTCTGGATCAGATCCTTGAGTGAACTATCCTGTCCACTCCTGTGTGTGCCCTCTGAAGGGAACCTGAGAAAAAAGGATTCATGCAGTGTCAGAAAAACTAAAGTGGCAGGCACCTGGGGTGAATCAGGAAGCCCTCCTGATGCTCTAGACACACCCTTGGCACTTGCAGAGGACCTTTTGCAGCCAAAGTGCCAATTAATGCAATCTTACATATACCAGCGTATATCTTAATAGGAGTCAGTCATGGTCATGTTCCAATCAATGTGACTGAACCTACAGTGTTTGAGGAAGAACACCTTTTAGCCTAACAAGATAAGCTTTTTCCCCCCATACAGAATCTACTGCAAGAACAGAATTTTAGTTTTTACTGAAAGGCACATTTAGTATATATAAAGAGAAGAATATTTTGACACAAGTAATGTGGATCAAAAATACATTTTTCTTCTATTAAATAAGCACAAAATTTTATTCTTTTTTTACAGAGCAGGAAACCACACCATTCTTTAAATGGTAAAAATACCAATGTTTTTAATGCTTCCTTAGAACAAATGTGAGAGACAGTCAGCATCAATAACCTGATATATGTAGCTCCCAGACCACCCTGTAAGTCTGTTATTGTATCACATACCTAGTCCCAGCTTAAAAATCAATATCAAAAGTAGCTGGCAAGGCAAGAATCTTCATTACAATTCAGTATATATCTTAAAGTAAATTGCATTTCAGCTGAAGAGTGTAGCCAGCTAATTCAAATTACAGCAATTCATCTTTGATCTGAGCAAAATGCCCTGTACCATGTCTGCAGTTTCATAAGATTTCTCCCAAATCCATCAAAGAATTACAAAAGGTCATGAGAAGCACACACCAGTAATTCCAACAGCTGGTGGTGCTGCAGTTGTAGGCTCATTCTAATACACATCAGACACAGGAAAAGGCTAACCAAAATTTGAATGTTAAGCACAGATATAGTTCTGGATAAGGCACTGTACCCTCTTTCTCAAAGTAGGCACCCTGGAAATTGCAAGTCTCATGATACAGGTGCATAATTCAGAGAAATATTTAAGAAATGAGAGGTTTTTTTTTCAGAAAAGTTCTACAATTAAAGTCACAAGATTTATTTTAATTGTCTGTTCTGCCAATGACAACCCGAAACACAAAACAGCAGGAAAGAACTTTGGCATCAGCTCTCTTGAGTCACATTCCCCTGGCAGGTAGCAAGTAGCATCACTTAAGTGGAATGATACTGGATTAAGCAGACTCACTGATACCAGTAAATTCCTAGCTATGTCATTTCACTATTATATTCACTGTAATTACTTACTATATTAATTATGTATCTTCTTTCACATTTCAATTTTAAATTTATGTGCTGCCTTATGTAAAGCAACCTAGAAATAATTTTAATTAAACTTTATTTAGACTAAGAACAGAGAGTTTCTATGTAAAATGGATATTTTTCACACTATTCTAAAGATAGAGTAAGGTTAAAAGGTTTTTTTGAAACCTGAATTTCTGTTCTACTTCAGAAAAGCAGTAGCAGAAGGGAAATGCATGAAGTCAGCTTACTTTGTAAATAGTTCAAGGCTTTGTATACTTGCCTAATTCCTAAAAATATATTGTAGTATCTTATACTTCATAATACAGAAAAAGAAACTCCATTACCAAAACTAGGAAGAAAAAAAGCAATGCTATCTTTCATACAAATCATACAGGAAATATGTTCATTAGAGCTGAACAAAATGTTTCACATTTGTGTGAATGTTCCACACTAACAGCGGACTGCCTAAGGCCATGCATGGTTCTGGTCGTTTAAAAAAAATATTTGCAATTTAATTTTATGTTAAATTTTATAATCAGGAAATATCAATCTCTGGAGTAATACATGTCATTCAAAATGAGTTTTTTAATGACAATCTCTTCATCGATTTTTTAAGCTTTTCTTTTTAATAGCAGCACCCAGTGGAACTATTAGAGTTTGAATTATGTTAAAATAGGTTTGCATTATAAATTGCGCTATGGATTTACAAAAAGTAGATCAAATCCAACTAATGATATCTTTCGTTGATAAGACAACCAATTGGTTAGTCATAGAAAATGCAAATGCCATCCATCTAGACGTTAGCAAAATATTCGATGTTACCCTGCACGGGAAACTACTAGTTAACCTGGGGACAACATATTAAAAATTTTTAGCAAGGAAATGATTAATAGTAACAACAGTAATAGGTCTGAAAAAATAAATCTTGGGGCTGGAAGAAGTTAACTACAGTCACAGCTGGTCTTGCTTAATGTTTTAAATAATGACTTTAGAATAGAAAGGCTTTTAAGACAATAGTGTAAAACAACTGAAACACTCTAGACCTTGTAGACTGAAATAACTAAAAAAGAGGAGGAATGTAACTATGTATAGTGCAAGTTTATGTACAAGGGCTTCAATAATAGGTACTTGGAAGCAAAGAAGAGAGGCCTGAGGATGCTATGTAATCAAAGACAACTATAAGCATCAAAAGCAAATATAGCTGTGGAAAAGATAAAAGCAAGAGGTATTTACAACAACAACAAAAAACACACACGAAGGGTGCAACAATACTGTGTACAAATCTCCCACCTACTTTTCAAGAAAGATTCATTCAACCTGGAAGATGAGCAGAGAATGGAGAGCCCGTAATGCAGAAGGAAACATTCCTAAATCCTTTCTAGCTCTGAGAAAATTGTATAGTTTACATGGAGCAAAGCAGTACAGTATAGAGATACTAATTTCAGCAACAGGGTAGCCATATTAATACACCCAGATTGAGATCTAATTTTCCCAGTACAATAGAAAAATCAAGATATTTGAACTAGAAGGATCACTGACCCATATTTATTTTCCCTGCCTTTCAGTAGGAATCTTATTGACCCCTAGAAACACATTTCAGTTTTGACATCTCTGATGCTTGTAATTTTTTCTTTCCTGTGTAACTTGTTCTTACAGTTCCTATGGCAAGTAGTCCATATAACTTTGGTGTGCTGTCTGCATAAAAGCAAATCTCATCCTAAATGTGTAGTTTAATTCAGTGTGCCTTAACATTTCCATGCTTATTCATCTGTAATAATATATTCCTTAAAGAATTCTTGTGATGTTTTATGTATTTGGGGAATATAAATTAAAAAAAACCACAAAACAAAATGCAAAACAAACCATACTTTTCAAGACCTATAACTACTTTTATAAATAGTTTCCTGATGACATTCACAAAACACAAGCTTTAATCAATGATAATTATGTATTTTACAATCAGCATTTTATCAAAAACAGTAAAAGCTGATTTTTTTTTTTAATTTTACCTAAGGTATTTCTATTTATTTTAATTTACATTTAAATCCCATTATTTTGTAGCCTAGTACCCTGTTCACTTTTATCTTTTATCTTCTTGCTAACACTTATTATTACTACTAGATCACTTGCTTAATTTTTATTCTATTTCTGCTCCATCAAGCACATACTTTTATAATTTATTTGTTCAACTCAAGTGCTTGAGTTTATGTTTTGAGATACTGACTTTGCATTTAGGACTCATTTTCTCCCTTCCTCAATCAATTGATAATAGTCTGAAATTTATTGTCTTCTTCAGCTGTATCAATAGCATTTTCTGTTTAGTAGTGTCAGCAAAGTGTAGATACCCAGCAAAAACTTGCTCTCACTATAGAAAAATACACATTAATTTAGTCCCGGTACTGAACTGAGACTGAATGACCCCAATGCGTTACCTCTACTTCAGCTTGAGACAATAAACCAAAGTCTTCTATACTTTTCTTCAATCTCAATAAAGTCTGAAAACCTTGATAAATGTTTCTCCTGACCTTTATGATAA